>JANSTW010125441.1:0-28606 GCA_027564275.1 Diadocidia ferruginosa | reverse complement strand
GACATGCGGTCGTTGGGGGAAGGGATCTATTATTTCAATAAAATGCACTAAGTATACTACTTGTAGACCACTGGCCCACGTTCATACCTCATCTGCTTAGCTCATTGCTGCGCTATCAAAAATCTGTATTTTACTGTTTCTGGCCAAACAACGCCGTCATCATAAATCATCTACTATAGTACAATACCTGTATTTGTGATGATATACAAAAAATTATTGCATATGGTTTTAGTTATTTGTTGCCATACAAATTACCTGCAAAAAGAAAAAAAAAAGAAATTAATTGAAATATTTAAATAAACGGAAGAAAAAAATATCAATTGTTTCTATAATGGTACCATTTTTAATGGTTATTACTAAAGAATCGCACCTCATTAACATGTCTTATTTTTTATTACTATAGCAATGTTATATGTTAAATTGAAATAAATATGCGAATCGCGATATACCTCATTAAATTCACTGATTAACAGTTATAAACGAAGCCAATCAAATATTTTCAAAGAACTTATATAGACAATGTATACAAATAATACATTATGAGGAATGCGCTGATATTTTATTTTATTTTTAACGCTTTTTATTATGTAAATTAATTTAAATTTTTTTATACGCACTTTTACACATTTTCATCGACATTTTTTTTTACAAGGGCCATTCATTTATATAAATCGTTTTATACACGCATGTAAGAATTTATTATTTTACCTAAATTATACCGAAAATGGGTTACTGGAGTATCCACATATTCGGATATATAAAGAAGAATGAAATTTTGAATCATTATAACTTGGTGAAGCGCTACAATTTTCAATGTTATATAATTTGTTATGTAATATATAAGCAACGGGTTATTTTTCTTCTTTCTTTCTTTCTTTAATGAATTAACGATCATGCAAAGGTTTTGATTGAAAAAAGAAATCACTTAATACATACATATGAATAATCATAGTAAATAAAAAAAATAATATAAAAATATTTAAAACAAAAACTTACAGGTGAGTTTAAAAAAAATACGAAAGACTTAAGTGACGAACCAATATATTTACATAACTGACCTATCTATTTATTTGTTTAGAAAAATTTTATATTGTAAACGTTATTTATATTATGCGAAAAACCAATAATTAAAAGAATTTTTCACCATAAACATAAAACATTTTTTAAATATATAAACAAATTCATACAAACTAGCACTTATAACTTATAAAAAATCCATAAATAATAATGGCATGCTTATACCATAAATTATTATTATAAAAAAAAAATTCAAAACAAACAAAACTTATATAGTTTGGTTCCATTTGAATTATTTTTTAATTTATTTTATTCACCATAAATATGAACCGTTTTATATTTGATATATGTACTGTGTTATATAATATATGTGGCATAAGTAAGGCATCTCAAAAATTAGGTCAAATGTATCTAAGCATAACGCCTATGCGGTTGTTTGTCCATATTTAGTATATAATAATAAATCAAAAAATTAACACAATTCTCACAAGAATTATTTATTTTGCCATTTTCTCTAAATATTTGAGGAAATCATTATAAGAAACAAAAACTCTTAGAATTATTCGAAAAGGTATACCCAAAATTGTATTTTATATACGCAGTAGAATATACTCGTGGGAGAACGAGTTCATTCAATGAAAACATTTTTTTTAATAATAAGTAAACCTAAATTCATACAAAAAATATTTTTTTATTTAAATTTGAGTACATATATTATGGCACATAATATATGAAAGCATCATCATCGCATTATTTTATATATATATATGGATAAGTAAACCTCAAAGAATTTCAAGTGCATATAAATGTAATATATAAACATATCGTTTTTTTTTGTTTTATGGTTGTAACGTGTTCAATATATAATAACATTAAAGCTGCTATCTTTGGATGCCTACACTCATGCATATAAAATATTATACAAAAAGCAAAGAGTCAACTATAACATTAATTTTGTATTTATTTATATACATGAAACCGGTATGTTATTTGGATTATTTGGTCAATTTAAGTAGCACTTTGTGTGGTAGAATTATGTTATATACAACTTTTTTCAAAATGCAATGGACCGACCCGCAATGCGTGCAGTGGTGTGGTCAGGATTTTATAGTATTATAGAATATATAATGACAACAAACATATATAATAACACGCCAATACAACATATTCAATTTTGTTATACAAAATATGACCATAAAAAGAAAAAGTGAGAGACATTTCTTTTTTTCTAAATTAAAAAAATTTAAATTTCGTATATAAATAGAACTTTAATAATGTTTTTATTATACAATAAAATGAGAAATTTCTTGTATATAGGAAAATGTTTCGGTTTAATAACAAATTATTTAAAAAATTCTTCCGCATTTATAAATGTATTTTGTAATTTAATCTTTTGTATGAATATGTATTACAGAGATTTTGGGTGGGTATTCTATCTTCTATGTTACATGTGTCCAACCTAATAATTGATTGTCAAAGAATATAGTATTTTTTGTTTGTGTCTCTCTATAATCTTGACACTTTTGGAATTTTTGTTTCTACTATGTTTCTTTCTATAAGGAAAAGTAAAATAAATTGACACGTCTAGGTACTTTTACATATACAAATGTCCATAATATGTCAATTTTTACATTACTTTTACACATATATAGATTTTTGTATAGAACAAACTTCTGTAAAATGGTGCGTAGTTTTCGAGAATGCAAGAAGTTTTTTGAAAAATAAAATTTTATGAAAAAATAAGCCGAATTTTTAAAATTTAATAGTCAATTCTATAATTGTTTCAAGATCCAGTGTTTATTTTTTAAAACAAACTGGTATTGCTGATTTTGACTTGAATTAAAGGAATTTTTTTATATGAGTATAAATTTAATCTTACTCAAGTCATTGCAAACCGAAAAATCTGTTAATAACTATTGTAATAAATGGTTACGTCTACCTTAGAACAGTTTTATAATTGTTATTTCTATAGAAAGAATTAAACAAATACATTTTTTGTCCCTGCTGGAATGAACTGTAAAATTCTTCTATTTCTAATATACTAATTGGTTTCGCCATGAGAAAGAGTCCTCAGATAAATTATTTCCCTGAGAATATTTGTTCAGTGTTTACTAAAATGAAGAAATCCACTTTTTTTATTTTCAATTTATCCACTTTCTTAATTTTAGAAAATAATTCTTCTCTCAGTGCATATTTTTGTCCGTATACATATTTACCAGATTTTCGCATGTAATAGAGACATGATTTACAGAAATTAGTTTGTACATTCTGTTATCAAACTTAATCAAATTTATTAGAATAACTTTATGTACAAAACGAACATTGTCAATATATAATATGCTTCTATAAAACACACTTTATTGTACTGAATGTATACATTATAGAAAATAAACAAGTAAGTAGTAACATAAAGATAATCAAGAACAAAAGCCACACAATGAATTAACCTTTTAGTCTTCATTTTATACAATACATATCTGTATCTATACAGTTTATCTTGCCAAACAACTTTTTATATCAAAAATGTATATATTTACCATTTCATAGCTAATGTTAATATTGTATATATTGAAAAGCTTTTCAGACTGTATATATAACTGCGATATTAATGAAAAGAAAATGTTATTTTTCTGATAGTCGTTCGTATCAGCCTCATATACCATTAGATGATGAGTAGAAATTGTAGTTTATTAATTATTTCTATTTTACCTCGCAACAAAATATTCTCTGAATTTATAGTTATAGGTGCATCGCACAACCTGATAAATATAATATTTAAAGAAATAAAAGTAACTGTAACAAAAAAACATAATCTTATCTATATACAATACTCAAGTATATATATATACACTAATTCACATAACAATTTTCATAATATATTATTTTATTCTTATTATGCGCTATTATTAAATTGCAAGAAAGGTAATTTTATAAATGTAGACGCAGAGTGCATATTATGTAAAAATACATAAAAATAATGATCTGTAAATAATAGTGTAGTTTTACGACGACAATATTATTACAATTATATTATATATATATGTGATCTTGTTCTTGTATATACTGCGCACAATTGCCTTATTTAGATAAGTTTATTATATACAAAAGACTATTTATAAACTATTTAATTTAACCTACTCGCCTTAGTATGTACTTAAGTTGAATTGTAATGAGCTTGCACATATAGTTTCGAATTTACAGTAAATCTTTGATATCTGTAATAAATTTAATTTAATCGACTTATTTAGTCACGAAAAATGTGAAAATAAATGCGGTATTTATTAGCCCTTTTTATACAGATAAGTGAAAAGTGATTATAAATGTTGATATCCTCTGAACAAAATTAAGTATGATATAGGTTTACTAAAACATAATATCATCATCGTTTTGTTAAAATTATTTTAAAAACATTTTTTTTTAGAAAATCGATAGAACTTATTCCTGAAATAAGAAAACTAGATAAAATGTTTCAGAAATTATGAAAAAAAAACGAAATTATTGAGAAAATTATAAATATTTTATTAAAATTAAGACAAATTTCCTCAAAATTGGTAGTTTTAAAAATCGCATAAAATTTTTGTATAGACCCCTTATAATATGGTTTAGACAAATTTAATGTTAACCAATTTATTTTTTGAGAAATACATGATTCATGATTATACTACGAAAATTTACAATTTTCCATATTTGAGTCCTCTAGTTCTGTGAAATTTTTATATTTACATAGAAAAATTTATTCTTTTGGCTATACCCCATATACCAGTTGTTAAGACCTCGAATGGGCACTGTAGAGATTATTCGCAAAAAAAAATACTTATTTGAAGATAAAATAAATAAAGTTTACTTCATATAACTATAATCCGACCTTGAATAATTACCCATCTTCCAGTTGTTAGATTTCTTTTTATTTCAAGATATTTTATATACATACATAAGAGTAATTTATATTCTGTGTACAAAAAAAAGTACTAAGATCTTTTTTTTATATAATGTGCAATTACAAGAATTTTCAATTATATAAATATTGATACAAAAAATACTTGACTACTTGAGCTAACAATTTGCTATAAAATAGGTAGACGATAAGAAATTACAAACAAAAGCCAGAAGAAGCAGAACTTAAAATCTAACGAATTATAAATATAATATAAAGTAAATAAATAAAATCGTATTAGAAGGTAGCCTTACACGATAAATGCATATATACCGCAGAGCTTTTTAAATAGAAAAACTAATAACTTCTTAACATTGCAGCTTAAAACTAATTAATTTTAAATTATAATAGCCGGCTAAAAGCGTATACATATAATATCGTTTTACTATCGTATAAAAATACAATTTGCTCATCTTTGACTCTATATATAACAATATTTATAGAGGAATTTCCATTATTATTATATTTTTTATTATCGCGAAAAATCTGCGCGGAAAACTAGTTATATATATATGTTTTTCGTTTCGTTAAACCTAGGTATAATATAATCGAAAATATTAATCTTGATTCTTTGTGCTTTCATTTATTTAACATTAGGTAAATTTTGTATAAATAAATTTCGTTCGCAACTTATCTTAATATAATGTTTTGTATAAAATAAAATACTAAAGGCTTTTTTTGTGTTAGAAGATAAAACGAGAGATTTTTGTAAATTCAAACAATTTATTATTTTACAAGCAAAAATAATTTTTTATAAGTAAGTCAACAAGATTAATAGTTTTATAAAGTTTTTAAGGTAAATGTTTTCAAATATAAAATAAATTTTATAAAATAATAATTTTCACTCTTCTTCGGCTAAATTACAATATATATACAGCATCAATATGCAATAAACTGACCATTTTATTGGGCTCTATTAAGTTTGCTTATTTATTTTTAGAGGAACGTTATCTATGATTTTATATTTTCTGCTATAGAAAAGAAGTTCTTCACAATTTATATAAATTATAATAAAATAATTTATAAAACACACATTTTGTGCTGCTGGCTTCAGTCTAATATGCACATCATTTTATGAAGTTCTTAAAAAATTTTAATCTAGCTCTATAAAATTACGTACAACAATATAACATAATATTTATATAGAAGAAGCTTACGAACTTCTGAGCTAGTTCTTCTACTATAGTTATATTATGTTCAAGGCTTAATCAATGCATTTTTCATACATTTTTTCCAGAGGTTTTTTATTTTCATTTCTTTTTGTCGTGATCGTTGTTGTTGTGTGTTGCCTTAGAACTTCAATAACATTCAACAAAAACCTAAGTACTACGTACAAGAGTGTTGTGAAATGGTTTTTTTCTTTTTCTATAGAAAAAGAGCATTATTTATATATCTAGAAAATAGAATAGAAAAGAAGTTCGTTAACCCGCCTTATGCTATACATAATATTTTCCATGTTATATAAAATGTTTTATATATAAATAAAAAATAGACAGTATAAGGTAAATACAACGATATTATTACATGTTGTACATAGAATAGTGTAGCTTTAAAATAATAACAATAATAAGTCGCGACACAACCACCAATAGACGACACCAATTTTATACAATCCATTTGTATGCTTTCAGTGGCTTATTATCATATGCAGAAGTATTGAAAGTTTCGATAAATAAAAAATCTTATCTTCACCATATTACCTCTAAAATTCAAAATTTTATGAATTTGTACATATTCAGGAACAGAAGTAGTTTGTTATACTGAATTCAAACTTATTAAGTAGGAAAATCTCTCTAAAACAGGTAGATATGTACATCTTTTTGTAATTTATAAATTAGCAAAATTGTGTGTATTAATATATACACAGTTTGGTTTGCTATAGTCTTACTGTATATATAATTTATATAGTCTGTTTCATATGACAATTAAAATTATTACAAAAAATATTTATTTTTTTCGACTGTGAATGTTAAAAAATTTGAAATTTAGGAACAGACTATTCGGCCAACGAAAGGTGAATACTTTTGTAATATTATTGGTTACAGTTTTTGTATAAGCCTATTGACTCTAGCTTTCGCCTGAGCCCTAAAAAATATGATGTCGTTACTCATATACCAACAAGAGTTACACTATTTCTAGGCTAACCTGTCATCTGTGAAGTTGAATATATTAAAATTAATTATTTAATTAACAATTTGTTTAATACGAAGAACTTTAGATCATAAACTATGAAAATCCACCCTTCGCTACTGCTGGCATTGCCATCATAGTCTAATAAATGATGTTAAAGTCGCACAGTGATACCGTATTTATGTGTTGAGTATTTATATAAATAGAATAAACCGCAAATTTGTTTATTTTATAAATATTATTATAATTTTGTAATAATTATAACAACTAGTAGACATGATATTTACGAATTTGTTTGATTTTATTTTTTATGGTCTTATTTAAATTGTATGAAGTTATCGTTTTTTTATCGCTGCCACTTTAAATTGCATGTTATAATCAAATTAGCAGTTAAAATTGTGTTAACACGTAATACATAATATCAATTACAATAATTTGTCTATATGTAGTTAGTGTTTCCTATAAATAATTTGGCGAGATTTGCTAGGTCACGTTTGGTCAAGACTTTCCCTTGTTACAGTATGCAATACATAATGTAAATATTAGTTTCCTAACAATGTATCCTAATAATATTATGTTTATTGATCATAATTAATTTGAATATCTCTTAAAAATTATTGATGGTGTACCACAAGGATCTACGTCTAGTCTAATATAATATTATAAGATTTATTTTATATTTAAAAAATAAATTGAAATTGAATTTCAATATTTAATTAAATTTTTAGCGAAAAAGATTTAAATTCTTTATTGTATTACCATAACATTCTTATTTTTTATTGTTTAAAGTACAACTATGTATTCTAAAAATGCTAAATATTTAATTAATTCCATCCAAAAGCCATAAAATAAATTTATGAAAAGACACACATTGTTGTCAAAAAAAAAACACAAAACAAAAGGTAATTAAAATTGAATAGGTGGATCTATGGTATATTTTTTATCAAATTATGCGTTTATCTAAAAAAAAAACTGTAAAATCTAAGACTAAAATGCTTAAAATATTTTAAACAAAAATCAAATCTGTCTAAAAGTCTAAATTTATTTCAAATTACGGTTTTTATCTTAAATATTTATGCGATAGTTTAAATTTCATATACGTTTCGGTCTCATTCATTTGTGGTACTTTAATATATATATTTTCGGTGAGGAGATAACAATTGAATAATTTACATATAAATTATCAAAGAAAAATTCCCAAAAAAATACAAAATATTTATACCAAAATATTAGATTTATTTTTCTTTATATGTAGGTAAATGATATTCTTCATTCTGTTTGCATATTTTCTATGTTTTTTTAAATATAAAACATTGTTTTTTGTGAAGAATTTAAATATGAATGGAATCATATAATTCATGTTATTAGCATAAAAAAAAATGTTATTATAGGACTAACTGCAAGATAATATTCTTCAGAGATAATAATATGATTAGCTGTAAATTCTTCATAATTGTTTATTATTTTCTTATAAAAATCGAGAAATATGAGATTCTACTTCTCATAATATAAAATGTCTTGCGTATTATAATAGCACAATAAGTGGGTCATCTAACATAATATATGTGCTAACATAGTTCTCGATTACGCACAATACGTTGTATAATGTTATCATCTTTGCACATCATAATACACCTAATAGATAATATTACGTTAGGTATGGATTGTGAAAATCTCTTTGCATATTTAAAAATCGAAAAATTTTATATGCATTTTTCTAAATCGAAAATAAAATTTTGATTTTTGAATGTAGGTAAACACGCAAAAGAATTTATAAACACAAATATTTATTTTCCATATATTTAATTCCGCGTGATCGCGCGTATAGTGTCATGAATCATGCGATGATCATCATATAATTTTATTATAAGTATTACGCGCTTGACCATATTCCATTCTGTTTATGATGTGATTAGATATTCAACACCACATCACAATAATTATTCTGAAAATATTTCTGTTAGAGTGTCTACTAGAATTAAGTAGGTTATACAAATGAATCAACAACATGTAACTATATAAGAATTTAAAAAAATAATATTTCTTAAACTTAATTTGTCACCCACACTCATTTTGAAAAGAAAAAAACACGTAATTTCTTATTTGAAATTGTTTTTAGTACTTGTGTAAAATTTGTATTTACCTATTTATGCTATGTTTGATTAACCAATATAATTATTCTCTAAACAAATTACATTTGCTATATTAGAAATTTACGAATTGGTTAATACGCCGTGTTCTTATAGTGTTTTTACATAAGACACCTAAAGGCTAAAATATATATAAATTTTCATAAACGCAGGCATATTAAATGTTGTGTAAATTAGATCCATAAATAAACTAACAATTTGAACAAACATATTAAAAATTAAATTAAACAAAATAATAAGATGAAAGTTGAAGTTTAAGGTACAACATATAGGAAGAATTAAGTTTAAAAAATTAAATGCATTTTAAGGCCGTGAAATGGAATAGGTATAAGAAATTTAAAATAAATTACTTGTTGTAATATAATTTTAAAGATACAACAAATTATTTACACATTAAATAAATAAATCCATTAAAAATAAATAAAATTCAACTAATTTGTGATAACAAAAAATTTGTATCATAGATACAGAGTTTTCTATATATACATAAGAGAATTCTTCTAGTTATCTTTTGTTTTTTTTTCGTAAGAATCTAAAATGAAGAAATAAAAATTTTATCTTCACCGGTATACGTCCTTTTATTTTTATTTATTTTATTAGAAAATGTGTGAAAGATAACATATGAGTTTAATTATTTTTTTTTATTTAAAATTATTTAAATTCTCTACATTATATTGAAAGAATCATAACAATGTATTATATATAATATAGTCAATATTATCTTTAAACAGCAAAACTATTTTATAATATTTGCTTTAGTCTATATGGATATTCAATATCAATAACAAACATCATATATGTGAATAATAAATATTTTAATATTAATTCTAATTATTTTGGGTCAATGAGCTAAAAAAACGCGAAATATTTTTATTTTAATCTAAATAGTTTATTTTTGCCAATGAATGTCAGTAAAATCTTCGTAATTTTGAATTAATTATAGTGTCAGTCGTTTTTACGCAAAATGCAGAAAGGATAAAAATAGCAATCGAAGCAGGTATTTCGAAAATGTTCAAAAAGCTTGGTGTTTTTAATTAAATCAATCTAAGTTCATAAAAAAAGAACTTTCTTTTAAATTAGCTAAACTCTTTTTTAAATTTGTAAAACAAGTGATAACTCTTAATATTTTTATGAACTTACACACTTTTATAAAACAGACTCATCTTTGTTTAGTTTAAATTAAATAAAACTTGTTTTCATTTTTACAAAATGTGTATATTTAAAACCGCATATTACTTATGTATATTCTTACTTTTATTCTACAATTTGAATATAAAACCAACAAAAAACGTGTCTTCAACAAAATGTAATGTCTTAAAAAATGATGTATACTGTATTTTATTTAATAAGAAAAACAAAACAATCAAGTAGAAGATTTACTTTTAATATTAAATCAAATAAGGATTTTCATTGAGAGAGGTTCGTCGTTTGAAGTCTTTTGTTTCGTTTTGTATAGAAAATTCTAAAAAATATATTTTTGTGGTTTTAAATTTAATTGGCTCTCTCTTTTGTGTCTGCTTGATGTATAAGAATTTTTTTTTTAAATTAATTTTATTAAATGAATGAGTTAAAATTGTTAAAATACTATATTCTCATCATCTACGCACGGAGACTGACTTTTATGAGTCATCAGAATTTTTTAAAGTTTTTTATCTACACAAGTGACTTAATTTAACAACACATTTTGTATGCAGTTTTACAAAATATTAAATCATATAATAAATGAAAAGGTTTAATTGAACCTTTTCAGTGTGAGTTTTTGTTTCTGTGCGTACAGCAGCTAATGAAAGACTTTGAAAATGTATATTATATAATAATTGTATTAAGTCATATATTATACATATAGCTGTAATTTTTGTAACAAGATGCGATCAGATATAGTAATATAACTAAAAGATAAATTAATTAAAATAAAAAACACTTCACATTATAATGTTCTTAAAAGAATTGTTTTTTTCAACATAAAAAGAAATTTAATTATATAAACTTGACGAATTTGATGTTTTGAGCGCATGAAAAAATTATTACGCAACTAAAAAATGATTTCTTTCTTATTTTAATCGATTTTGGTAAATTACTTTATATGATCTTTTGGTTAAAATGATTAATCTAATATCGATGGGTTTAATCGAAGTTTCTTTTTTGTTGTGCTTAAGATAGCGAGTTGTCCAATTTCGGTAGATTTATGATTAAAATTCCTTAATATTTGATATATTAAAATTTCGGACACGTAAAATAAAATTTATTTTTTATTTCTCAGATATATTTCTTTAAAAAACAAAAAATTTATATTATATGGGTTTTAAAAACCTATAGAAACTTGTAAATTTTTGGAAAAAAATAATTTTTATATTATTGATTTGATCAATCAATCAACATAAAACTAATAAATCTTAATAATATAGACAACTGCACTTTTGATAAGTAAAATAAATTTAATATTTTAATTATAATAAAAACGAAATTATTATACGAAGAAAACGAAAGACTTAAGCGATGAACCTGTAATATTTAAAAAAATGTCAAACAGTCAACTGAAATTTATTAAAATTGTAGCTTATTTGATATTTTACTGTTTGTATATATTTAACTATAAAATTATAAAACAAATTTTCAATTTAAGAGCAATGGCCAGAATAACATAAAATTACTCTAATAGTCCACATGCTTAAAAAAATATTTAAAGAAATTTAACTTTCGCTCCAGTTTTACCACAAAAATATAAACAAGAACTATAAAAATGCATTATCTTATGGCCGTACATTTAATTCTTAAAACAAGTTTAATTATTATTAAAAATTATAACTGTTTTTAAAACATTAAAATATTCTTATTAAAAAAATTCCTCTTTTTACAATGTAATTGTGGTTTAGACAAATTATAATTTTTTTATTAAAAAAGTTTTTTAGGAAATTTCAAATATACAGCATATATAGTTTTATATAATTTATATAAGAGATAATTATATTAAAGCTATTAATTTTATATATTGATTTGTAATTTATATAGAATTTTTTGCTAAAATAAATAAGAAATTTAGCTCCGTATAGCAATTTAATTATAAAACCTATAATATCCGACTGAGATTTATTTAAACTTACTTTTTTTATACAAAGTTTATTGACCGCGCATACAACAATATAATAAAAGCTACCGCACCGACCCATCAGGCAAGCTGATGATATGGTATAGGCCGCGCACTAGAAGCATTACAATATATTAAATATTTATATAAAAGAAAATATGGAAAAATTTGCGTTCTTTTTTACCATAATCTGGTTGTGTTTTTTTTTATTTACATAAAATTAAATATTTAGCCCGCATATATTATATCTAAACAGATGGTATAATGGTGTAATTAAACCATTTATTATTTTGTTGTTTTCGGTGGAAGCCAAACTTGAATAATAAAGTGTAAAGCGAAAAGTCATTATTAATTCATTAAAATACGTGCATTAATATATATATACGAAAATTATATGGAATAGCAAATATTATTCATTTATTTATATATATAAAGTATAGCATATAGTTTTGCTGCCTTTTACCGATTTTTTTTTTCTCAAAATTTATTTGGCTAAAAGCTTTTTTTTGATCTTTGATCTTCTGAATTTATTTTTATTATATGTAATTAAAGCTTTTTATTTATTTTTTTTCTAAAATTGCAAATTAAGTAGAGTATAGTAAAAATATAATAAAGTAATTATTTAAACAACAAAAAATCCTATTTAGAATAATAAGAATACATTATTAGATCATTAGCAAATTTGGAAAATCTTGTATGGACTGTGGGTAATAATCGAAAATTTTGTGAGAATTTACAATCTCTTGGTTATTAATATAAAATAAATATTGCAAATTATTTTGTAACCGACTTAAAACATTTTTTTTCTATAATAATAACGCAAAATTGTATCAAACTCATATCATAAAAAATTGACCACTTAAAATTACAAACTAGTTGCATAAAATTGTATTTTTCTTATCATTATGATGAAACTCGCAATTATCTGCTGAATTAACCAACATATCATCGTACAATTGTTTCCTCTATAAATTATCTGCTAAACTGACAAAAATTTTTAAAAAGCCACAATTTTCTTACATAATTTATTATGTGAATTCTTTGTGGTAAATCTTAGAATTTCATAAGAGAAAAGAGCATTTTAAAATTAATTTAAATTAAATCATCTTTTAAAACAACATAAATTCCCATACCCATTAGTTATACATTACGATAAAATATACTTTCATGCGATTAAATTTTTATTTGATTTAAAACAACAAAACATTTATTTTTATATAAAATTATAGCAGAGCAAACATAATTTCCAGAAACATATTTATGTTCTCAATCTTTAAATGCATTTTGTACGGTTTTTTTCTTTAAATATTTTTTGTAGTTTTATGGAATTTTTTGTTGTTATTATGCTTTAAATACACTATTATTTATCATCAAACAAATAATGATAATAATATTAAAATAAAAGATTTACATTTTTTTTTTATAAGAAAAAGTCTAAACAAACTGTAAAATAATAATAAAAAAAAACTCAAAAAAACAAAAATCTTTCCGGTAAAAGAATTTCATAGAATTCATGAAATGTATAAGAAAAATGAAATATTAGCTTTCTTTGTGCAAGATATGGTTTTGAACAACAAACAAAACGAAATGTTTATTACAATATAAATATGTGATAACGCATTGGGCAACTAACTCATAAGATGAGAGTTTTTCCCGCGGTCTTTTACACTATATAGCTCATTGTTCTCGGTTATCTTATAGTCATGATAATAATTGTTTAGTCATCTATATAAAATAGAATAAAAGTTAGACCGTCATGAAAAAAGAAACATATTTAAATTGTAATTTTAATATATTTCAAATAATCAAAAATGCGAAAAATTCATACAAATTTAGAAAAAGCAAAATATGGATGATTGACTCCAAAACTTTTTCGATATAAATCAATCAAAGCTTTTATAAATGTTTTGATGAAATAAATTAGTGAATTCACAATACAAGCACGGTATATGGTGTAATATTGACAGTTTTCTATGCACAAGGTAGTAAAAATCCATGGAAAACAAAATATTATTGTACATTGTATACCTATCATATGTAAAGCTCAAACGCACTGTAAATAAATTGATATTCAAGATATCTATATAATATTTATGTTTTCAGTTTATTCAAATAGAGTACCTTCACAGGTCACCAATATATTTAGTAGATTTAATATAATATCTTGATAAAACTTATAGGCGCAAAGAAAAGTGACCAGATATTGTATAAACTTAAATTATAGTTTTCTTCAATTTATACTGAATTAATCTATTTAAATAATTGTTCAACTCGATTTTATTTATAAAAAAATAAAAAAATTGAAAAAGCCAAATTTTTATTTTGACTTATTTGTCTTAGAAAGATTGCATTTAAATTATAAAGAATATATAAGCTATATATATATTTTTTATTTATATACTGGAAAATTCTTAAGAATCCAAAATCTTATAAGATTATTAAGTTGTTAAACAGTAATTTTGTATTGTTGTCAATATATTGCGATAACATCACGTAAAATATTCTTTCAAAAAAAAGTTAACCATTATTTATTGATTCTAATTAAAGTGTGCTTCGCGGCTCGCGTGAGTTTCTCTTTTGTATAAATAAATTACAATTTTACAACTTTAGGTCATTTGTATCATGCCTATGTAAAGTTATATATTTTATAACGTTAAAAATTTATAATATTCAATGCAATAATGAAAAAGAAAAAAATTTTACAATCAATTTATAGTCCAAATAACGGCTCTACAATATAAACGATTATTTTCTTTTTATATACAAAAATAATAAAAAACATAAAAAACCATTACAAATTAATATTTGTTCCTATTAAAGAAGGTATAAAGTTTATTATAACTTATGCCGGCCACTTCTTAAATTTCTATTCATGTCTATTACAGTTTTTTTTTAATATGGTGTTATAATGTGTTTAACACAATTTATTGGCACTGACTGCGAGAGCAGTGAGCGATTAATTCAATATTGTTCGCATTATATAAATTAAAATGATAATAAATTGTTTATTTGTGACTTACATTGCTACTAATTTTGCTTCTGTCTTTTAAATTTAATATTTTATATTAGGGCATATTAAAGAGAAATTTTAAACGATGATAAAATTAAATTGTATACAGATTAGGTTTTTTTTAATCCATGAACAGATTTATATTGAATTTTGTATATCTTATCTATTGATTGAAAGCAATAATTACAACTATTTAATCATATGTCTTTCGTAATTTATTGGTAAAAACAGAAAATACATTTTCTAAAATCAAATTTAGGTTCGTGTCTTAAGTCTTTCGTATATTTTTTATATTCACTTAGTTCTTATTTCTATTGATCCAACCAATAACTATTGTTTATAAAAAAAATTACATTTATCCTCCTTGTATGAAGGCAAGGACAGATTTTGAAAATGAAATTTAGGTTCGTCTCTTAAGTCTTTCGTATTTTTATTACATTCACGTAGTTTTTGTTTCTTTTGATTCAGGACACTAATCATAATACAAAATTGAATTTATCCTAATTATTTTCTTCATTCAAAGCAAGATATAAAAAAAAATAAAATATAGGTTCGTCTCTTAAGTCTTTCGTACATACTTATACCTAAAAATCAAGTGCTCGTTGTAAAAAAATAATGTTTTGTAAAAAACCAACTACTTACAGAAATTATTTTGTATTTTTTATAAAAAATTCATAAAATCCTCTGCAATGTCTATAAGAAATGGTTAATAATGAAAAATATGTTTAATTCTTTAGATAATATTTACGTAATTTAATTTGCAAATTTGTAAGGATTTATTTCGATCTTATGTATAGGGTTGGAGTTCTTATACTTTAATAATAAGTTTACAAGCTAAATCAGTAAAATTAATAACTGATTTATCATCTGCCATAAAGTCTGATAGATTACTCCAAACATGATACAAAAAAAATTAACTTCGAATTTTTACCACTAAATCTTTTGAATTAAAATGCAAATTCCATAATTTTTTTCAGAAATATTTATTTTTTCTCACTATAACTCATGTCACATTTGTACCTATACTTACCACACAAATAGGTGTGGGTAAATATTTATATTTTATTATTACAGTTTACTATATTATGCATTTTGACTTCGCGCATAAAATGTGTTTAAGAATCTATAAATAAGAATGAAAAGTTTTGTTCCCTTCATTTAAGAAATATTACAAAAATAAATATTGTGTATCTGTATGGGATACAACATAAAATGTCGCTTTACAATATAATTTTGCATATAAAAAAATATGATAAACATTCCTTTATTATAGTATGTAAAAATATTCTTCTAACGATTTTCTATGGTCCAGTAACTTGCAAATTTAATGATTTAGCATGCCTTTAAGGGGGATCACGTTTTTTTGTATTTTATGGTTTTGCATATATTTGTTATCTGTATATATATATATATATATTCACTATATATAATCAAAAATATTACATGTATACTTTGTACTTGTACACTTTGTACATTTGTCAGGCCATATTTATATAAAACCTTTTCAAAGCAAAAATTTCTTCTGCTTAAATAAATAAAAAAACAGAATGCTTTTGTAGGACTTTCTGCTGTTATATAGATGGAAAATTGTATCCCACAGCAAAACAGTTTTATGGGAGGTTTTATGAACTGGATAAATAAACGATTATGTGCATTTGATTTCAATGATTTTTCTTTGGACTTAGTTTTTTTTCTATATATAGTCAATTGCTTTGGGGATAATATTTTATGACTTTCTGCGCATCCTATAATTGTGAGAATTATTTTTAAAAATCCAATTTTTTTAACCAAATATTAATAATAAAAATTAGTTTTACAAGAATTTTTGTTGAATAAATTTATACAAATTTTTTTATAATTTTTGTTTTAAGTTATTTTTTATATCTCTTATCTCTATTCAAAATTGTTTTAAAAATATAAAAACAATTTCTAAAATTCTATTCGTATTTTAAATTTCTTTTGATGGAATATACAATCAATTATTCTATACAAAATTCAATATTTGAATTAGAATCCCAAAGATGTCGCTACTGAAAATTGCTCTCATTGTGTGACTATATATAAAAAGACAATGACTAAAGGCAACTGAATAATTTGTATACATATATATATAGCAGAAATCAATCTGATTAAATATTATAAAAATCATACAATTGAAATTTTCAGTTGAAATAAGATACAAAAATGATAAGTCATATAACTTTTCTGAATGAAATGTTACAATTAACATGGTCTATTGTTATGTTTATATACATAAGTTTCATATTATATACTCTTAAGAAAAAAAATTATTAATTAACTTGTCAACACTTTTCAAATCTTGAAATAAGATCACAAAGACAAAAAAAACAAGTAATGCAACATAAATTAGTAATATGAAAAATGTTTTATAGTGAATGCTTTTTTGTACAGTCGCATGAGGTTGGAACAAAAATGCGGAAAACTTTTTGTTAATTTTGCAATTTACATTTTTATAATTTTTTATAGCATATAGTTAAATTGTCGGCAATATATTGTATAAAATTAGAAATGATTGCAAAACAAAATGGATATTTATCATTTTCAAAACCGCAGCAATCTAATATACACACACAATGAGATATATGCGAGATGGTTGCTGGAGCAGGAAAATGTAAGGTGCAAAATATTTCAACTGGAAAATTTCTTTAATTATTTTCGAACAGGTTCATTACAATTATTAACAAATAAATATTTATACGCAGAAAAACTAAATAATATGCATAGATATTCTGTTTCTTATATATATTATACAATTTAGATGTTGAAAATAAAGAAAATATAGTTTTTTTTGTCTTATATATGTTTAACATAAAAATATAATTTTTAAAGAAGAAGACGATGGAAAATTGCAGAAGCAAGAATAAATATACCATTTTGATATGCGGCGTCTACCGTATATATTTCTGTATAATTTAAAAATAAAATAATAAGATTTATGCACTGCGATGCTTAGAGAATAGAAAATATTGTATATAAGGAAAATAGATGTGCGGATATATATAACTATATGCATATAAAATACTAAAAATTGCACGTACAATTATATGTTACATACTTGTAAACATTGTTTTGCCTCAAGTAATTTACAAAAGAATTCAATATGTGTCTATAGATATTATTATCTATAATTCTATAAAATATCTATCCATCTATAATAAATAATAATATGGAGAAAATGTTTTTATAAGAAATATTATTATGGTAATGATTTTTGATCAATGACCTTTTAATTAATTTTATAATATGCTAAGTAATTTAATTATATACAAAAATTAAATCTTTAGAATGTGTTGATGTCTCCGCGTGTAATTTTTATAGCTATGAGAAAACTATGCAAACATTTAATTACATGGCGGTATTTTTATATACAAAGATTATAAATCGATGAATAGCAAATTATAACTAATTTACCGCATATAGATCTATATTTAACACAATAAAAAATTGTCGTTGGTATATACAAAGAGAGATCAGCTATGTATTAGATGGATCGAATGACAATTTGTATTACAATTTATAAATATCTTCGATAGTTTTATAAATAATTTTTTAACATTAAAATGATCAGTAAATTTATAATAATATACAATTGTAGTTTAAATGATTTCTTTTAAATTAATTTAATTTTATATTATCAAGACAATTTTGCAACATTTTTTCTTAAGTATATTAAATCAAATATATAATTTAAAATATCATTATTATTTAATTTCATAGTATTATGTTAAATAAAGTATAATTTAGAAAAGGACATATCAGATGCATACTGGAAACATTCACAGGGTCCATATATATATTCAGAAATCCTGCAAACAGAAAATGATGAGAGTTCAAGCACATTTTAAATAAATTAGCAAAAGAAAGAAGTGTGGAGGATTGAATTCGAAAAATGTTTACAATTGACTAGTAGGGCACTACTAATATCCAAGTAATTAACTAGAAGTCGCCTTAATTACCATATTTATATTACTAGATATATGTTTGTCCTGTACAAATTAAACAATTTTTAACTAACTTTCCGATTAGCTTGACATTTTTAAAACTACAAAATAGCTCAGAAAACGATGACAACGCAAAAATTTATCACTTTTAGCTACCTTTAGGTAGATTTGAATTATTTTTCAGTAAATTTAGATTTGCATATTCCAAAATCCACAATATTTCGATTGAATACATTGCTTGAATGCTTATGCGTAATTGAAGATTTTAAAACAGAATACTTGCAAATTTAGTTTGATTAAAAAAATATTGTGCGAACAAAAAATTTATTTAAACTATAAAAAGTTCATAAATTTGCCAATTACTATAGTTTTGCTGCATCATTCTATAATCTTATTTGCAGATACGAGTAAATTATCTGAAAAAAGATGAGCAAACAATTTCTTTCTGCAAATAATTTTTTTCTTTCTGAAAGGATAATTTATGAATAGCGAAAATTATTGAGAACTAAGTACAGATCCTTGTGGAATACCATGTACGATTGAAAGAAAAAGATTTATGATAATTATCGCAATAAATTTAAATAAATTTTAAAATGAGATTTTAGTTTTTTTAACGATATTCGCTAATCATATATAAATATCAAAATTGATTGTATATTTGGAAATACGATCATTTTCCTTCAGTATCTTATTCAATACTGGTAACATTGCTTTTTTATGATATTCTATAGTTTTTTTTAGATAGTATCTTTGACAATACGATCATTTCCTTTAGTACTGTCTTTTTTTTAATCATTCTTTTTTTATACTTTAGAAAATAAATCAGAGTCATAAGAAAAAGTTTTAATAATTTGATCACTTAAGAAGATCGTATATTATAACGAAAATATTTTCAATTGATCATATTCGGAATATTTTTAAATTTAATTAAAAATAAAATTTATTTAAAGTTTAATTTAACAATTTTTTTAAATAAAATAAAATGATCACATATATATATAAATAAAAAGATCGAATTATTTCTAATTACAAAATATTGATCGATTTAATTAAACATTTTCTAGTATTTACTAAAATACATTTTTAATTAATTTTTTTTATTTAGTTTTTAATTTATTACTTAAAATCATATATTATAAAAAAATATTTTCTATTGATCAAAATCTGATTTTTTTAATTTTTTTTTATTTAAAATAAATATTTCTTTTCACATAAAATTAAATTATCCTTATAAATATTATTCTAAACAAAAAGATTAATATATTTCTAAATAAAAAATATTGGTATTTATATTATTTTTGATCAAATGATTTGTAATATATTTTTTTTAAATATGATCACTTAATTTTTTATAATTTGTATTATTTATATGACACTAAGAAAAAATATTTATAATTCGTATGATCAAGCCATAAATTAAAATATAAATATTTTTAATTTAAAATTAGTAATTAATATTTGATGTAATATATTTAATTGGTTTTTAAAAAAATTATCATAAAAATTGGTCGGATATAAATATTTTTTTTTTAATTATGATCTTCAGTGAAGATAATAATATAATATTAGATATTTATATGATCACTCGGTAAAAATATTCTATGTTTAAATAATTTGTCTTATTTTTATATGATAATTTCTTCGTACTGTGCGTAACTAATTTATTAAAAAAGATCATATCAACAAATTAATAATAAGATTATTTATACGATTAAGCATTAAGCATTTTTTTTTTCATTGTAATAGACTTGTAATTTTGATATAATCTTCAAAGATTATAGATATTTTTTCTCAAATTAAAAGTTTAATAATGTTTAATTATTTCTATTATATATATATAACAAAACGAGATCATATTTAACAATTGATACAATTTGTATGATAAAAATTAGTATTTTAAAATAAATTAAAATTAAAAATAATAAATTTTGAACATTGAAATAGATCAACTAAATTAATATTTAAATTCAATAAATGTTTTGAATAACTTCTATTATTTAAACAATTCCATATTTATAACTTAAAACTAAAAAGGTTCTGTTTGCTAACTTAAAAAAAAACTTTTTACGATGACTTCCGGAAATAATATTATATGTTAAATATTTCTCTATATATTTATATGTGCAAAATTACTTGAAAACTTAAAACTTGTTTTCTACATTAAACATCATCTGAATACTTAACATAATTAACTATCCTGTTTATTATATCACGATTAATGTGGATTAAAAGCAAATACAAAAAGAAAATTCTTAAGATTATATTGTATATTCCAAGACAAAGTCATATATTCTTGAAATACAAAAAATAATAAAATATTTTATATTAACAATATTTCCTACCTTTTAAATATTTATATAACTGTAAATCCAAAAAATAGCTTCTTCTGTAATTATCACACTGCTGCGCACTATTTAATATCACTTTACTGTTTAAAGAAAAATTATTATTTTCACTTTATTCACTTTTTATAGTTATCCAAATTTGTATAATTCAAATGAGGGTCATCAATATCCATATAGACCAGTATGGTATAAATTGTTCAACTTTATTTTTTTTTAATTTAACACAAAAAATCAACAGAAATTTTTGCACCAATTTCCATCAACCGCCACCATACGAATGGTGTTAAAAATTTCTTCTTTCTATTTTAACGAACTTATGTTTTTCCCTCTATAATTCTCTTTTTTGTCGCCTCTTCTTCGAAAATGAAATATATGCGGTAAATATAACCAACAAATCACGGTTATATAAGAAAAAAGAACACTAAAAACCCGAACAAAAACAAAATGTGTTCTTTTACAACGAACAGAAAAAATGAAGATGTTAGCACATCGGTTGCATCATGGGCAATGACTTTGAAATGACGGATGACCGTCTTTTATGCCCTCTTTCAATGGCATGGATGGTTGAGTAGCACAACGATACCAATAGTATTTTTTTCTTCAGTTTTACTCTTGCGGTATAAATAAACTTACTTTGTAAGTTAAAGTAGCAACATTTATAGCGCTTGTGTTGATGAGAGTCGCGCTCTACAATGTTCATATAAATATATTTATACTTTTATCGCGATAATATGTCTTCTCAAAAGAGTTAAGTTGGTTTAAAAAAAACTCCACAAGAACATGATGGTAAAAATAGTATGAAATATAATTTGATCTAATCAATTTACTTCAGCGTACATGTTATATTGTAAATGAGTATAAACTGTATAATATGCAACATAAAGCCAACATACTCGCAGCCACAACATATTCTATATAGAAACTCTATTGTCTATATATTATATATGATTTTAGAAATATGGAAAAATTCACATAAAGAGGTTTTGTATATATAGAATACAGATACTTTTGTTGTTTGAAACATAATAACAATTGGAAAAGAACTTTTGCTTGCGGAAAATTCTGTAAAATCATTGTTTTCGTTTGGGAAATTTCTTTTTCTGCTAATGTTGTTATAACTGCAAAAATTTTAATTTAATGTTTTAATTTTACAGATAATAATTAGTCTACAATAATTGCAATAAAAAATATTCCAGCAAAAGAAAAACAAATTGTTTGAAAAAGTTTGATAAAAAAGGTTCGTCGCCCGTTGTCTTTCGTATTTAAGCATATTATTTAGATGGAGTTTTACAGCTGTTAATAGTAAACTGATTCATTAAACACAATTATTGTTTTTTATATAATTATATTATTTGATGAGTTATTACAATTTTTGATTTTATGGAAGAAAGAAAAAAAATTGCAAAAGAACTTTGGAAAATTATGAAAACTTTTTTTTTTTATTTTCAAATCCTTATAAAAGACAGTAAAAATTAAAAATAAAACATCGACAATTTATTTTAAAATAATAGGTTCGTCGCTTAAAGTCTTTCGTTGTTACAAAAAATATTGATTTGTATTAAGAATTTTTAGATTAAAAGAAGGTTGGGTTTTTGTGCAACTTTTTGTTGTAAAAATATGAGAAAGTGAACAAACTTTGGTTTATGTTAGATCCTATATAACGTAGGTAGTTTTTTTTATTTGGATCCGTAGAATTTTTTTAGCGGAAAATAGGTTTGTTCATGAAAAAAACTCAAAAACTTAAATTAAAAAAGGGTCTTCGCCTGAAGTCTTTCGTGTTATAATCGCATATTTTGGACTAATTTACAGCCGTTTGTCGTAAAGCTATGAGTTTTTTATTATAAATATTTGCTTTTAATAAAATATTTAGTAAATTATTTTAACATTTTAGAAGTTGAAAGGATTTTCTTATAAAAAAATTATTTATTTATACGTTTAAGAAATTATGGAAAATTATTGTTTGCAAATTTTCTTTTTATATTAAAAGTTAACAATGATCTATTTTTAATAATAAAGGTTTCATGAAAATATCCCGTCAAGATTTTTTTTAATGGTGTAAAAAGGTTCGTCGTCTCAAGTCTTTTGTATTTAATCACATGTTTAGTGGAATTTAGAGTTGTTAATCGTAAAATTGTTGCTTCTTTTAAAATAATTTTTTAATATGTGAATTTTTGTCTCTTGGAAGATTATACAAACAATTATTATACTCTTGTCGCTTAAAATATTTAAATTAAAGTTGAAAAATTGTGCAAAATCTTTGTTTTTTTTTTAATTCTGTGGATTTCTTTTTGAAAATTGGTTTTAAATTATAAATTTGCAGATAATTAAGCAGCAGTAATTGCAAATGTTAAAAAAAAACAAGCTTACACCAGATGTATTGTATCAAAATAGGTTCGTCGCTTAAAGTCTTTTGTTTTAAATATTTAGAAGTTTTGTAATTTTAGTGGTCACATATTGTAGAATTGTATTTAGAATCTCTGAAGGGTGTTCTTATACAAATTTTTTTTTGCAAATGACCGACAAAATATTAGAAAGTGAAGAAATTTTCGATATTGTTAATAATATTATAATATACGTAATACGTATATGTTTATGAGTTTCAAATGGTAAATTATTTTCAATCAGAATAATTTGTTTACCACGTTAACTTTCAAATCAATCTTTAAAAATTATTTTCTAAAAAAGCGGAGAAATAAAGTAAAAATTCTGTGCTATATTGTATATTACATTACACATTACAGATCTATACACAAAATAATATATACGTGACCCAAAGTACAATGTAATAATAAATCAATTTTTTTCAATAAATTATATTGCTTGTACATTTAAATATAATTGAGGTGGCAAACCAGCCTGACCTCCTAACCTCACACACATAATTATCAATCATTATAGAGCCTCCATGTGCGCATTGATGGTAAATATGCGTTGAAATAAATTATATATAAAATCGATTTTCCTATTTAGGTAATTTGAAAAAAAAAATTATTGATTATGTTTCAAAGAGGGCATAATTTGTAAATTGAAACAACCTATAGAACCTATAACGCATAATAAATTAGCCTATCTATACAAGATCTTTAAACTTCATCATCAGTTAATTTAAAAATAATAATCAACGAAATTGTTTTAAAATATAATTATTTTTTCCACATTGCAGAGAAGAGATCGCAGGTACCTGTGCTGCAGCTAAATTCTATTAATAAAAATAAATTGATTTACCGTTATTTAATATCTTATTTTATTTTCTTTCAAGGTCAATTTATGCATTTTATTTTATAAATATAATATTATGAACTTATTTCGTATTTTCCTTTCACTGCTGACCCAATTCATGATCGGCACATTGTGTGTGTGTGTATATATATTTTGACCATTTATTTGTGTAATTTTTTAAGAAGAATAATTTATTCTTCGTTAATGAAACGCGATTAGAGCGCAATAAAGATAATATCCGCACAGCACAATAGCGTAGGCATATTATTCTTAATCTTTTAGTTCGACATCGCACGTATATGTTACGTTTAAACGTATTTCATGCATTTTGTTCTTTAGACATTTTTAATTTGTTATACATTTTTTGTTGTCCATTAAATTTTTGGTATTTTTTTATGGGTAATTTAATAATGAGTTTAACTGATTTCTATATTATATAAATACATTTAATTGCGAGTAAACTTTGCCGTATACAAATTATAGTACCTAAATTCATGTTGCGTGTCCTCAATTTCCATTATATTTGAATTGATTGATGTTGAATAATATTTATATGTTGTTATCGATTTTAAATAAATTAATTGATGCACATTTGATTTGAAATTGATATATTTTTTAAATAGAAATAAGTTCGAGACGCTAATTAGATTAATATAAAATTGAATAAAACCAATTATTAAAATATAAGCTATACTATAATAAGTAGGACATGTACTATACGAATTGAAAGTCACAGGATACATTCATACGCATTATGTTACTATTATATTTAATGGAATTTTAGATATTTAAGGTATATGGTTCATAAACGATATTTCTAGAATCAGAATCTTTTCGCAACATATTTATGATGTTCGTAATCGTGGCCCTATAACTGGACTATATACATAATACATTTTTCTCTGATAATAATCTGTATGTGTAAATTCCTGCTACATTTATATAAAATATTTCAAAATTTACGATAAAGCCTAATGTGAACAAAACATATTGTATATAATTTGAAAGATGAATCTTGCACACATCATTCAAAAATGTTTAAATGTTTACAGCTTCATATAGTTCACTTAGGTATATGAAAGAATTAAAAAATTGTATTTTGTGGTTTTCATAAAAATATGTTTTATATGTATTATTATTATTAGAAAAATATTAAAACTAACTGTTAATTGCAAATGCGTATACATATAATTATCGCATCTCACGTTTCATTTCATTATTAAATAGAAGAAAAAAGATTTAAGATTTTATTTGTGATAAATTGAAGTTTATTTTTTAAAACATTCTTTAAACTTTGTACAATTTTCTTTACAAATTTCAAATAAATTACAGAGTTTTGTATATTCTGGTTGATAAACACATATCATTAAAGTATGATTTTTCATAAAGAAGTTGCACATAACAAATTTAATTATAAACTTTATATGTTTGCAGCAAACTTTTTTAAACTTTAAATTGATTGACATTTTATTGACATATCAAACTGTTTATTTTTCTACATATTTGATTATCTCAACTCAAGCATCAATATATTCGTATAGTACAATGAAAACCTTTAGGTTTTTTTTCTCAAAACGATATTATAAAGGAAATGACATGAGAGAATATTATTTTTTCCTATTTGAAAATTTCTGGTTTATCTTTCTATTGAAATCGCATCGAAGATGTATGATTTTAATAATTTTTTCGAGAAAATTATTTTGTCCAATTATATTTTATAACTTATGCACAGAATAGGTTTGCTTGTACAACAGATAAAATATAACGTTTCGTCAATCAGCATCAATAATAATATATTTTCAGTATGCTCGTTGATCGTCGCATGATCAATGCAAATGATTTGAGTTTATTTTGTTGTGGTTGTAGATCTGGTCAGATAATAATTATTTGAGCAGCAGAAAATTGAAAAAGCCAATTTATAATAATGCATATATTTTAATCGTCAAAATTGCATTGTATAAATTTAAATCAGATATTGTATATCATATTGATTAAATATATCTAATTAGATTTCAATAAATGTTCTTTAAAAATAAATAAGTATATCTATGAGAATTTTATTAAAAAAAAAAT
Source organism: Diadocidia ferruginosa (assembly GCA_027564275.1). NCBI lineage: Eukaryota > Metazoa > Arthropoda > Insecta > Diptera > Diadocidiidae > Diadocidia > Diadocidia ferruginosa. The sequence goes on along the minus strand of JANSTW010125441.1, from coordinate 1,681 downwards.
GATTTCGAAAAAATTCTTTATAACTACAATAATATTAAGTTCTTTCTAGATTGTTCCTAGATTTTCTAATAATTGCGTGTTTTAATAAAATATATCTTAGAAAAGATTGAGAATGTTATAAAAATAAACAAAAATTATCTTCTCTACCTTTTTGTATATATATAGATTAGATACGTTTATTTGAATATAGGTAAAGATAAAAAAAACATCTATTATGAATGTTCAAGGTAATTTAATTTCAATTTTGAATTAAATTATTGAGAAGAAATTAATTTTTTAATAATTCATCATATTTTCTAGCTTCTCCTAGATTTTCTAATAACCCCTATATTATAAATGTACATCCTTCAGTTCAATGAACACTTTGAGTAGTATATAATTGTTTGTTTTTCTTGAATAATAAAATAATGATTGTTTTTAAATATACATTAAAAACAATGTTCTTTGTATATACAAAATAAATAGTTTGAATAATGCAGACAATGGACAAAACAGGCAAGTTAAACATTCAAACCTGCCGAGTCTCTATAAATATATAAATGATCATCAATTACATATTTATTGTCGCCACTTTGCAATTTTATATGTATACATACTTGATTTACCTAAGCTACATAGAAACAAGTAGAATTAAAAATAAAATCGTAGGCAACAAATAAAGGTACATGTCTTTAAGTCCTATACATTATACGCATAATAAAGTAGTGAAAGTGGTTTCATTAGGCTATTTAAACTATGTATATTGAATAGAGCTTTGCACCAAACAACATGAAAATAAAGGAAAAGTTTAAAGAATTTTATGTGTTTAACCATTGAAAATACATCCAATTAAGAACCATTTAAAGGCGAACAATTTAAAATGTGCATCGTCGTACATAAAACATGTTCGCATATGTATAAATTGTTATTCTTAGCAAAGAATATAAAATATTTGAAGAAAAAATGTATATGTTTTACCGGGTAGACTACGAGTATAGATGGATAGACAATAGTATCTATATACTATAAATAAATGTTGATATGTACATTGTACAAGCCATAATGTATATATAGACATATGCGAGAATAGATATTCCAGCTTATTTGCACTTTAATTTTTTAATGTCATCGACCTTCGATCCATCATCTTTTCTTCATCATCATTATCGTTATGTATCCTACTATATATATATATATATAAAATACATCACAACATTCAAAATATTATATATACCTTTATGATATTGAAAATATTTTGATTTGTTTTCCTTTTTTTTTTATTTATTTATTGCTTATTTATCGTAAATAATAAATTTTGCTATAATGGGTGGACTTATCATTGAAAAAGGGCGGCGGCGGTTATAATATACATTCTTAATTAGCAGAGTGTAGGAAATAATAAATAAATGTTATTACTTATACTTATATTTAAATTTAAAAAAAAAAAAATTAGTTTAACATTAAAAAAACGAGTCCGCTCCTTATTTTTTAGGTTTTACTCTAAGGGGTATGCTCTTTAACTGCTATAATGGATTTGATGTCTATATAGGAGTAACTTTTTTCGGGGAAAAGGAAGGGAGGAGAATTTGTGTTGGAATAATGATTTCCATTTTCAATATTATTATTATTATTATTATTATTATTATCTTTATTTGAAATATATACAACAATATAAATTTTTATAAAAAATAATATATATAGT
>JANSTW010125330.1:0-16704 GCA_027564275.1 Diadocidia ferruginosa | reverse complement strand
TTAAACTTACATTATCATCTAGAAGTCATAATAGCTACATTCGAGCGTATCGGAATTTTAATCTCGACTCGATACCGGTAATATCGAGTTTCATAATCGGGCCTCGGGTCTCCGTAATGATATATAGGGATCGGAAGCGTCGTGCATGTCTCATAATGATATGAGTTTACGGGTGCTCGAACGAGAAGTTCTACGCAATATTTTCGAGCCTGTAAACGAAAACAGATTGTGGCGTAGAAGATTCAATCATGAACTTAAAACTCTATATGTTGGTCAACAAGATATAGTGCATTTCATTAAAACCGATAGACTACGTTGGATGGGACGTGTTCTAAAAATGGAAAGTCATAGGATACCTGCCAAGATATTTAATTTTAATCCAGAAGGGAGGATAAGTAGAGGACGACCGCGGATGAAAAGATGCACTGACAGCTGTTTTAAGAACTCTTAAGAGTATTTGGCGGTGAATAAATAGGTCCACTTGGCAGCCGATGTTAAACGAGGCTTAGACTAACACCCAGTTGTAGGCCAGCTTATGTAAGTAATTTTACAAACACCAAAAATCCATTTAATATTATAGATTTTGTATGGAACGTACCTTGGCTGAACTGCAGTATAGCAATTTTGCTCGAAATAGGACCCCATCAATCATATCCTGTAAAGAATCATTCCCGACTACTCTTTCGAAGGGTTAGGGTTTAAAGTTTGTATGAAAAAGTTTTAAAATCCAATATTTTGATGTCACACTTATACAGAATGGAAGGATGGGTACATTTTTTGTAGTGTAAAATTAATGGCGGGTACACCCCCTCACAAAATGGGAGGGACTTCACGTTGAAATAAAAAAACCCTTAAAAATGTAAAACTAGCTCTAAAGACCTTTAATTTGACATCACACAACCCCCAAAAATTTATTTATTTATATTGTGATCTTTTTAAAACAAACGCTAAGCCCTTCCCATTTTGAAAGTGGTGTACCCCCCTCCTGTAAGTTTACACTATAATTTTTTTAATTTACCAACCATTCCATTCGGTGTAATTAGAATAGGTTGCATTTTAGACTGAACTGCAGTATAGCGAATATGCAATAGGATCCCACCATTTTTGTCCTATAGAGGGTCAAACCCCGACAAAAAAAAATTATACTACGACTTTTGGGGGAGATCCCCCTTTTTCGGGCAGGGAGGGGTTTAAAGTTTTAAAATTTAATATTTTGATGTCAAACTTATATGGAATAGAATGCAAATTAAAAGTTTTTGTAGTTAAAACTTATGGAGGCCACCCTCCCCCCTTTCAAAATGGGGGAGGCTTAACGTTTATATGAAAAATATCCAAAATAATTTTTTATATAGGTTGTGTTTATTCAAATGAAACGTCTTGACAAAAGCTACAACTTTAGTTTCAAGAGTTTTAGCCCATCGTTTCCCAGGCAAACTTTAAAACCCTTCCCTGCCGAAAGGGGCGGTTTCCCCCAAAAGTCGTAGTATATTTTTTTTTGTCGGGGATGACCCTCTTTAGCAGAGTAACCTAGTTTCTATGTATTGGTGGGTACAATATCGTATAATTGTATGATTTGATGACGTATTTGGGTTTGAGACAACTAGCGGGCACACGTTTGGACGACGTTGCTTTACAGGATATTTGAAACATATTCGCTATACTGCAGATTAGCTGAATTTTAAAACTTTTGCATACACAAATCAAAAACCCCGCCACCTCCGAAAGGGTTCGTTTGCCCACAAGTCGTATTAAGAGCAAAATATTCGCCCCTGCCTTAATTTTGATCAAAATGATGAAATTGTCAGAACCACAATGATGCTTCAATTCACAAAAACTAGGAAAATTAAAGTCTGTCCGTCCAAATTTCTAGACACAATGGGATAAACCAGTGGATGGATTTGATTAAATTTGTGTGGGTATGTTTTTATTTTTAGTGATCTTAAACTCTGGCATTGGACTTGTAGGTTTTTGGTGCCTTTTGTATTTAGGTAAGAATTCATGGAAAATAGTCATAAGATTTTGAAATATACTTTTTGCCTTTTGTATTTAGTTTCAGTTAAAATAATCGAATAAAGATTTTATTGGTTTTGTTGAAATTTTCTGCCTTGTTATTTCATTGTGAACTAAGCCGTCCATTGACCCGAACCTAACACTGAGAAGTAGAAAAAAAAACCTTTTGGCTGTGGTAAAAACATGCTTGCGGGCCTCCTGGCACTCATAGAAAATACAACAGAGGCATAATAGCCGGACAGCATACACCAGATCGTTAGTTGAAAATTGAAAGCTCCTATACTTACATCGTTTTTTTGTAAAAATGGGGTTGGGTCGATCACATACTCTAGATTTTTACTTGGGATATTTAGGTTGAAATGATGGGGCACTTTTATACATTTTTTGTTGTAAAAATGGCCGTAAAAATATATCATAATATATCGAAATTTGTGCACCAATGGGCCAAATTTTGTATAAATTGACTTATTAGTGGCCCTATACTCTGGTATTGCATTTGGAATCTCTACTCTCGGTCAAACGGGGAGGGTCTCAAATATCATATCATAAAGAGAGAAAAAATTCACCAGTAGACAGATTTAACAAAAAAATTTGTGGTTCAACACTCTGCGATTACATTTTCACATTTAATGTCTCTAGGTTAGAGAGTATAGTTTAATTACTATAATTATAATTATTATTAATTAAACTATAGAGAGGAGGCAATTCATTTTTTTAATAGCTGTAAATTGACGGATTTGTACAAATTTTAGTTTATGAGAATTGTTTTATACAAATATTTTGCTGAATAATAAGGTACTTCCTAACGAAGTACTTCCATAAGATTATTTCAGAACCGACCAAATCAGAAAGGTTTTTTTTTTGAATGGAAGAAGTTATTTTACAAGTCAAAGCAAAATCCCAGTTTTACTCAGGCTCTCGAACCGATTTCACTATCACACAATCACAAAAAAATATTTCACACATCGATCGAAGATGACAAATTTAAAATAAATTATTAGATTACATTGCATTGTATTATCAGTCAGGCTTAATTTCTCAAAAATTGTATTTTCCAATAGTCACCTTTCGTAAATTATCGTAAATTCACAACAAAGAAAAATCTAAAAATAATTTAACTTACATTTATCCGCATAAAATTCATTGAGTCGGTCAATAATTTATAAGAGATTTGCAACACAAAACAGCCTTGCTGCATATTTTTTTGACCAGCAGCGCAACAAGACGTTGCATAATTCGAGAAGCGCGCGTACAATATTTATTACAAACCTAGAAAATGAAAAAGAAAAATATCCCCAAATATTCTTGATTTTATGATAGTAAAAAAAAATGTTTTTTTATATTTTTTTTCCTTAATTTTTATTGATTAAAAGTTAAATATTAATATTTGCAATGTGCTTTTTAATAATTATTTTGCTGAAGTACTTTATAGTTTTTTCTTTTTAATTTACAAATGATTTAAAAAAAAAACGTTGATCCAACAAAAGAAAAACCAAAATATATTAATTTTGAATTTATGAAATGAAAAACACAAAAAAAAAACGTTAATTCATTGAATAAATTAATTCAATTCTCCGCTTTCATTGGGAAAAAAGTGGATTTTTTGTGGAATTGCATTTTTGTTTATTTTATTACCTTTTTGAATCGCAACAACAATTTTTTTCTCTATCATGCCAAATAATTAAAAATTTATATTTTAATTTGTAAATATATATATTAAATGCGGTTCGATGGTCTCAATAATATATATATGTGTAGTTAGATCGAAGTGTCCATGTGGTGATGGCACGTCAAATGCTTTTTGCTGATGGGCTATTTTCCAAGACCAACTTTTTTCGCTTCAACCTCGTAAATAAGAAGACGCCACATTTTTACCACAAATACTTCGGCTTCGTCGTCCAAAACCTGTTTTTTTCAATGGGAAAGGAGAGAGAGTTAGTTTACATTTTATAACATTTTTGGTGAATTAAAAATAAATACTAAAGTAAAGCTACGGCTTGCATTAACACGTATACGTTGGACGTATACTTATGTTCTCTTTTATGAATGAATTTCATTAATAAAAGTGAACTTATACGTATACGTCTTCATGCAAGCCGTAGCTTAAGTTATAATTTTTAATTTGGAAAAAAAGAAAGAGATAGCTTTATAGCAAAAAGTCTAAGTGCGTAGACTTTTTCGGAATGACGACTTTTTTCCCCTCAATAGAGACTTTTTTTGGAAGGACAACTTTTTTCCCTTCAATTCCGACTTTTTGTTCTGTTTCATTCGAGTGTTCACATTTTTGTATCTTATATTCTCTATCTCTTTCTTTTCTTGATTTCTTGAAAAAGTCAACGTCTAACTGCTACTTAAGGCTCTTCTCACAGTGAATATTTTTTTTCCTTTTAGCATCATATAACACTTGATCCATTTGTGTGTATCTTCAATAGTGCAGTTTTAGGTCTTTATGCTAATATATAGCGCTAAATTCGACCGATTTTTCAAAACAAATTAGTTTTACAAAAATGTCTACAAACATTTAACAATATTGCATAAAAATCGGTCGAACTTTGTGCTGTAAAATAAGTGTAAAGACCTAAAACTACCAAAATTTCGAAGATTCATACCAACAAATATTAAACAAAAAAAAATTACTTCTTTATATAAGAAAAAAGTTGCGCGTAAATAAGTCTAGTGTAGTACATAAGTAAAAGGGATATTATAAGGTCGCACTCAAGAATGCAAGAGTTTTGATAGAGTTCAACGTAGTTCATTGCTGGGGGTCACAGGAGCGCTAAAGACAACGCCAACTAAGGCCTTGAATGTCTTTACAAACGTGCTACCACCAGACATTCATATTAAATACAGGGCTATTTGAAGTGCGGTCAGAATTAGAGAATCTTGGTACTGGTACGATAGCCCCTATGGTCACAACAGCTTACTTTCACTAGTTGGAAACATAACTAGTACTCAGACAGAGTAAAGCATAGTCTTTCACACTAAGTTTCCCAACAGGGAGCAGTGGACAGAGGAGAATCCACTGTTGGGTTTCGACACGGTGATTTTCACTGACGGTTTGAAGTTGGATGATTGATTTGGTTCAGGTATTTTCTGCAAAAGGCTCAACATATCGAAATCAATTAGACTCTCAAACTTGTCTTTCAGGCAGAAGTGCTTGCGATCTTGCTGGCTTGTGGTCCGTAAGGGCAAGCGATGCTCTTATTCAAAAATTGGCTATAGTCGTAGACAGTCAAGCGGCAAGTTTAGCTCTTGGTTCGTCGATTATCAGCTTAAAATTGGCAACGCATTGTCAGTTATTGGCGATCTCTATGATGTAAACCTTGTTTGGGTTCCCGGTCATAGCTGTATCGCTGGTAATGATCGTGCAGATGAACTGGCAAGACTGGGATCAGCTCTGGACAGTAATCTTGCTTGGAATGAAATGTCTACTTTTCTCAAAATGTATTTTTCTGCGAATATTTTAAGGATTTTTTTAAGAAACTAAAAAAAATCTACTTTTTCAACCAATAATCAAAAAATCTGTTCGGTTTGTATTTAAGAAATCTCTGAAGAAATATATAAGAAAAAAACTTTATACGCTTTTATTGAAAAATGCGACAAAAGATATTTCAGACGTTGTAAACCTCACGAATTTTTAGAAGAACAATTTGAGGTGAATTTTTGTTTTATACGGTTAAACGTATTATAGGAAAAATATTCACCACGAAAATAGGCCCCAACTAGTACTTCTATTTTTACTATGAAAATAATTTATAGTCGCGATTCTTTCTTCTAGTACTTCTTCGGCAAAACGTATAAGAAAAAATATTCACCACGAAAATAAGCCCTCAGCGATTTTTAAAAGCATGTATTCGTTAACCTGGGAAATACACTAGAGCAACGTCTTGTTGCGCAACATTTTTCCTTTTACCTTCATAGCTTGGTCCATGAAGTAAAACATTTAAATTAATTTTAATATTTAGCTGTATGTATCCTCAAATTCTTAGTTTTAGGTCTTTACGCTAATATACAGCGCTTTGACCGATTTTTACAAAAATGTACTTCCACAAAATGTTCGACAAACATTTAACAATTTTGTAAAAAAATCGGCCGAACCTTCTGCTTTAAATTCGCGTAAAGACCTAAAACTACAAACTCGAAGGCACATTTAAGCAAATATTTTACAAAAATCATTAATTATTATATATTAATTATAGAATTGCGCAACAAGTTGCTCTAGTGTAGTTCCCAGGTAAAATACACCAAAAAACCCACCATTTGAACATCATCCAATATGCCTTGAGGCGTACTGCCGGCCAAAACCTTTGAACAAATGAAATCCACTAAGGTCGGCTCTGGCTCACCAATATATTCGATAATTTTCTTATTTATCCACGGCCTAATTTTCTTTTCCATTAATGCATTATCGATTTCATTCCAATCCAGTTTGTAATTGAACAAATCAATTTTACCAATCGGAATCTTATCGATAATACTTTTAATGTGACGGCGTTTTTCCTCTTGGCTTCGGGCCGCTTCATCTTTCTTGTTATTCTCTTCGTTTTTGCTATCTTTTCGCTTGGACGATGACTTTTGATGTTGATTGGCAGACAATTTGTGAACGGATCCATCTTCATAGTCTACAAACAAAATGAAAGAAAATTAATTAAGTAATAAATTCGTAGTACAACAAGGCTCGCCACATACCCAACGGAACTAATTTTCGCTTTTTCGGTCCGTTCACATCTTCCGTGTCATCGTCATTATTGAAAATATCTTTCACTTCCAATTTTTTCTTTTTAGCATTTGCTGCTCCTAAATTTAAGCTAATGACAGGTTGTTGAGGAATCGGAGGCGTGAACATATTCATATCTTGCATCGGACTATGCGAACCGTTCGATGGCATCGATGCCCTTGAATCTTCGTCTAATTGATAATTATTGGTACTTGAATCACGTGACTCGGAACCACGATGTGAAGAAATGCGATCATTGTTCAGTAGATGGCGTTGCGCAGATGGTGCAGGTGGTAGTGGTGGGGGTGAGTTTCCACCGCCACTATCAAAGTGGCCATCGTTACTTGAATCAGATTCAATTGGTTCTGCATTAACAGCGGCCAATTCTCTAGATGCTTGTGCCACAACATAGCGCTCCTTTTGCAGTCGTTCTCTGTCTCTAACCTTCTGTCGTTCCATGTCACGTTCACGTTCTCGCTCCAGTTCTTTTTCGCGTTGTTGTGACTGTTCCAGGTTGACATCGATCAGGATTTTCGGTCGATACAAATCTTCGCGTTCCTTTTTCAAACGTTCAAATTCTTTTGTTGGATTTTCAAATTCTCCGCTAAATATTTTCGTTTTTAAATCGTCCAGCTCCTCTTGTTCCTTGTAACGATCCTTGGTATCGAGGTCTGCTTCCCGCACGCGTTCGGCCAATCGACGTTGTAGCTCACGACTCTTATAGTATTTTGGATCATCCCGTTCGTCATCATAATCCTCTAAAAATTCCTTCAATCGTTTCGCCTCTTTTTCGCGCTCTTCCTCTTTGCTCAATTCTTTTTCCTTTTCTTTTTCGTAGTCTTTGATTTTTCTGCGTTCTCGCATTTCCCAGTTTCGTAGCCGCTCTTGATAGGCAGCCTCTTTTTCGCGAGCTTTTTTCTCCGCCTTTTTACGCTCTCGTGTTTCATCGTCGATTTCCTTTTCTTTTTGAATGTCACGAGGCACTTTCACCACTTTTTCGTCACGATCACGTTCGCGATCTCGTTCACGTTCTCTCTCACGCTCCCTAAAAGAAAAAATGTAATTTACAATCCTGCGAAAATATATTTTTTATTTATTAATTATTTAAAGATAAATAAAATACCGTGAGTTTTTAATGATTCGCTCCAAAATAACAAATTTTGTTATAAAGAAATGTCAAAAAGATTTCAACTTTCCCTCTCTCTCTCTCGTCAAAAAGCCTAATACAAATGAACACCGAAGGTAACATGTTACATGACATACCGTCAAAAAGGTTTTTTTCTAATTCTAAAACGGACATCACACCCTAAATATATTAATGTCAGTCTTAGAATCAAGAAAAAAGCTTTTGCGAAACCGAGTAGTGACATAGCGAGAGTGGCGCTAGGGAGGGGGTAATGACTTAAAAAATATTTGTCCCACTGACTTCCATATTTAAATGATTTCCATGACTTCCACATGAATTCCATATGACATCCATGACTTCAATATGACTTTCACATGACTTCCATAGAAGTTGTCCCTGGACTTCCACATGTGAGTACCCCCTCAGGCGCTAGAGTGGAACCTACAAGGTAAATGAAGATCTAACCAACCCATGGCTTCGTGACGTCGAACATCGTTGCAGGAAGCCAAAGCTGAGGAGAAGGAATGGCATGGCCTCAAGGAATTGGCAAGAAATCTCGCAAGGTAAATAGAGTGCCATGGAAGGCATTTGTGGATGCCCTATTTTATTTATTTTATTTTCAGCTTTTTAGGAAAAAGAGAGAATTTCTGCACACAATACGTGTTACTAACGGGCAAATATACTAACCTCTCCCGTTCACGTTCTCTTTCCCTCTCTCGTTCTCGTTCCCTCTCACGTTCACGTTCCCGTTCTCGCTCTCGTTCACGTTCCCGATCACGTTCGCGAGACCTTGACTTACTGCGTCGCCTAGATTTCTTTTCCTTATCTTTTTTACTAGGCGACGATGATCGTCTCTTATCGCGATCCTTTTCTTCGCGTTTTCGTCGATCCTTTTCCTTTTCTTTTTTCTGTTCATCGGCCTAAAAAATTTGAAGGTTTTTTTTTGTAAATTAAAATGACAGTACAAATAATTTATTTTAATTAATTATTACTTCAGCTGTTTTACGAAATTTTCCAATTTCTCTGTTGATTAGATCTCGTTTATCTTCTTCGATGCTAACACTTTGCAATACCTTACTCGATTTGGCTAATTGTTGTTCTGTTAAATGGAAAATAATTGGTTAAAAAAGGGAACAATAAAACACAAATAGTCGACAGTAACCTTCTTGTATTGTTTCAAAATTGTCAATATCTGCTTTGTGCTCAACAATCACTTCAGCTATTGTTGTTAGTGCAAAATCATCGTCCTTTTTCTCGGCATCTTGATGATTTGTGCGACTTGAGTTGCCCAGTTTACGTGTTTCTTCTTCTTTGTAGTTGTCCAGCAGAAGCTTGTTTTTTGCATCAACTTTTGCAACCAGTTTCTTGCCACCAACATCCAAATCGTGAAGTATACGAACTGCCCGCAGACCAGCAGTCGGACCACTAAAATGGTAAATAGAATTATATAATTTGGGCCGAACCACAGAAGTAGGTAGCATTCTCTTACTCATATTCGCAAAATCCAAAAGTCGATACACGTTTCCAACTTACAACAGTTCCAGCTGTTTGTAGAATTTTCTTGATCAAAATGTCCGGAGCACGTTCGCTAATATTGCCCACAAATACTGTAATTATTGGTCCTTCATACTGTGGCACAACCGGAGCCAAATCAACGGGTGGTCTTGTATACATTTGGGGTCGTTGATTTATTGTCGGTCCAGCACGATATGTGGCTCGTGGAGGCGGTGCTGTCATCGGTGGCAAACTGTTTTGGATCATCTAAAAAAGGGGGACGTTAATCTTTATAGGTTTCATTTTAAATAAACAAATAATCTTACTGTCGATTGAATGGTTGGCGGTAGAAATGGCATAACAACAGGAGGTCTTCCCGGATAAGACATTTTTATTTTAATTTTTTTTTTTTGTATCTTTTGCTTTCCTAAAATTTCATTGAGGTTATGTTTAGATGGGTGCTTCGAACGCAGATCAACTCCCTTATCAGCGACTGATATTTCAGCAATTATAAAAAAATTATAAGAAAACTTAATAAATTATTTGCGGCTTCCCGAGCGGCTTATTGCGGGCCAGCAAAGCGAAATTATAAATTTTCTATTACTACAAAAAAACTGACATTAATTTTATTAGGTGCTGCTCGCGTCAAAATAGTGCCAGCGCATTTTTTTATCACTATTTTCGGCTAAATTTACAACACTTCTGGCCGAAATTCCGAACCCGATTTATTTACAATTAGATAAACAATTAATATTTCTCAAATTAAAATCCACTTTCGCACGTATTTCTAGCGAAATAAATGCGATAAATAATTTTTTGTTAAAAAAAGAAACCGCAAGCGGATAATTATGTAGCCATTTTTTATTTTGAGTGATGAGAATGAGATAATTAAATTGTGCGGCTTTAGAGGCGAATGGTGTGTGCGGCTACATATTGGTGGCGTTCGTGATAAACGCTGAATATAGTGAGAATATTTATTTTAATAAATTAAAAAAATTAAAATTCTAGAATATTTTATTAAATAAATGGTATGATACCTATATAATTTTTATAATATTATATTTAATTAATAATTATACCATAAACAATTAATATTTAAATCATATTCAGCAAATATTCTAACCTCACTCAATTTGACCAGCAAGTTTGACAGCGCCAGGACAAAAAATAAACATTTTATTATCCAAACTTTATATGCAAGGCCAGAAAAATAAATTTAATTATTTATTTTTAATAGGAAAATGAATAATTATGGACGTTTTGGCGCATTATTAGGAACCATATTTATTGGCGATACTCACTGCAAATTTTTGGTAAGAAATAATGAAAATTGGATTACGTAAATAGATTAGATAATGCATCATGTCTCCTCGTCGCTTCACAGATTTATGCAGCTCGTAATGCTGAAGTTTTAACCTGCCATGAAGTACAAATAAATCAAATATCATTGAATCCAGGATGGATAGAATTTGATCCGATCGAAATATGGAAAAGTGTGGTGGAATGTATAAATATGGGCACAAAAAACCTGGTTATATTGGACATAAATCCGGCTGACATAGTCGCGTTGGGCGTAACAAATCAGCGAGAAACTACAGTATTATGGCATCGAGTCACAGGCATGCCTTTGTACAATGCAATTGCCTGGAATGATACTCGAACGACCGCCACGGTAACGACAATTTTGGCCAAAATAAGAAATAAGAAAAATTATCTCAAATCGGTTTGTGGACTGCCGTTAAGTAATTGCTTCAGTGCCATTAAGATTAAATGGATCCTTGAAAATGTGGCCGACATTAAAACGATAATTAGGGATGGAAATTGTCTATTTGGCACATTGGATACATGGGTCTTGTGGAATTTAACCGGTGGAATTGAGGGCGGCATTCATGTCACAGACGTTACAAATGCATCTCGAACAATGCTTATGAATTTGCAGACATTACAATGGGATCACAAATTGTGTGCCTTCTTTCGAATATCATCGACAATGTTGCCAAAAATAAAGAGCTGCTCAGAAATATACGGTTTCATTCATGATGGTCCACTGCAGGGTATTCCAATAGCCGGTGTAAGTAAAATAGTTCTTACTTGTCTTAATGAGTTTAAACCAATTATCTATTTTAGTGCCTTGGCGAACAACCCGCTTCCCTGCTAGGTCAAATGTGTGTACAACGAAATCAGGCATCATGTACGTACGATGGAAGTTGTAATTTACTACTAAACACTGGTCCACAAATTATTGAATCTGAAAATGGACTTTTGACCACATTGGCATATCAATTGGGTCCCAAGGAGAGACCGATTTATGCATTGGAGGGAGCCGTTTCAAATGCTGGCAGTGCTGTGACATGGTTAAGGGAAAACTTATCCATAACCACCGAAATTAATTCTAATACAAATCCTGTGATAGCACATAGCATGCTCGGTGATTCGGCTGTTCTGTCCACGTTCAATTCCAATTCTAGTATTTTTGAAACACACATAGCAAACTATAAAACTGATATTGTTTTTGTGCCGGCATTTTGTGGACTCTATTCACCATTTTGGAAACACAATTCAAAAGGGTTCGTAATGTTCGATGTCCAGAAATTTTAAATTCTAACATTTCGGTTTACTCACAGGTTAATATTAGGTCTAAACAATCATACAACAGCCAGGCAAGTTACATTAGCCGCCTATGAGGCAATCTGTTTTCAAACACGTGATCTCTTAGAATCTCTGACAAAGGATATTCCATCGTGGCCTCGGCTGGAGAAACTGATCGTTGGGGGCGATTTTAGTGATAGTCCATATTTGTTACAACTGTTAGCCGATTTGTGTGGCATTATGATTGAACGACCACAAACAACGGCTCCATCGTGTCTGGGCGCTATGTTGGCCGCTGGTCTGGCCATGAAAGTATTAAATTTAGAGAAATGTCGCACACTATTTACGCCACCCTCGGACATTTATCAACCAGTAATGTGTTCAACTCGTAAGTTAGTTATTCGCGTCAACAGTAAAAATTATAATCGATTGTTTTTAGATGAGAATTGATACTTTACTCATAATTTTTTCTTTTTTAATAAAGGCTGCATATAAGAAATAGTTGCCAGTATGGAGCAGTGGGCGGCTCTGTAATGAAGAGGTTGTGGGTTCGAGGCTCGTTAGGGCCAAAAAATTGCATAACTGGGTTTTCACCTTTCATTCGCAGGTGTTCCTCATATAATGTAAAACCCACTCACTGATTACTAAAAAAAACAATATACCGGAGTGACATGCTGACAACATTCCAAATTGAAAACGGTTTGTCATGAAAGGAACTAGTAATCAGATTAAAACAGTGATAATGCTATGTCTCAAGACCCTTATCGGGTTGTAGTGACAATGTATTACAAACTAATGTATTATTATTATATATGAGAAATTACAGATGTAATAAGACATATTTGTATTAAGAAAAATCGGCCCGTGAGCCCCAGCTTACCTGGGTTGCTGCTTTTACTATATTTTTATATTTGAAAACTGCCAAACCAAAACATTCCTCATTACTTCACATTTTTTAATAAAAAGTGTGAACTAAACTAATGATATATTACAATCAATCAAAAAGATGGAAGGCCTCTCGTCTTTAACCTAGTGACCTTAAATGGAATCCCAGAATATAGGGGTACTTAAAACCCAGCCACACCAAAATTGACCAATAACCGATAAACTGTCTCTTTATGCTCAATGTTCATCTATTTCATATACTCAAAAAAACTTTCTCTATATGCTTCTATTTTTCGGGCATTTTTAGAAAAAAATCGTATGGGAGCCCTCCTTCATCTTTGACCTAGAGACTCCAAATGCAATCTCAGAGTATGGGACCACTATAAACTCACCTCCACCAATTTTTTTTTCAAATCCGTCTACTCCAAAGAAACTTTCTCTATATGCTTCTATTTTTCGGACATTTTTAGAAAAAAATCGTATCGGGCACCCCTTCATCTTTGACCTAGAGACTCCAACTGCAGTCCCAGAGTATGGAACCACTAATAACTCATCCTCACCAAAAATCCCTCGACTGGTGAAAACTTTCTTGTGTCTCATATTTTGCTGACGGACAGACGGACACTTTATTTTCCAGTTTTTCTGAATCAGGTCATCATAAAACGAGGAAAAAACATATTCCTGGCAATCTGACCAATTTGCCTATATTAAGGCTCGTACTATTTTCATACATTATCCATATTATATTATCATGGATTTTTTAATGAATAGTAAAATCAAAAATTATAAGTAGTAATAATTTTCATCTAAAAACATTCCGAAAAGAAACATTCATCACAAGCAGATTAATGTTGTTAAAATATCATCATAGTAAAATGTATGCATATTTCTTTCCAGAACGAGATGTCAAATATAGAAAATGGAAATATGCCATAAAGAAGTGTATAAATTGGGATGACTATAATGAAGAAGAAGACACACTGTCGTACAAAGATAAAGGTAACTTTATCAAAGCAAATTTTCGTTAAAAATTTAATTATATCTTGCACATTTTACAGACCCTAACTTGGCCATAACTTATTCCATACCTGGCGGTATATTTATATTTTCGACAATTGCATTAGTTCTGGCAACGCAATTCTTACAAAAGAATAGCTTTTTCCCTAAATAAGCTATAAATCACATGTACAATAATATATAAGTAATGAAAATTATTTAAACATAAAATTCGCTCTTCTATACATTATTGCCCGTATTTCTAGTCAATATAGTAAACTATTATGTAAATTTTATTGGGTCGCGGGCATATCTGGCTGCATTTAATTGTAATATGATTAATATTATATTAGTTTTTGTTTGAACTGGCTCTAGAGTTGAAACCAAAATTAATATCATAAAAAACGACCGCAAAATAAATTTCGTTGGTAATTTAATTTATAAATAAATGCGATAGAACGTTTAGTTTGTTGAAATCTAGAAAAATATTTGTTAATTCGATATGTGAATATGCCGCATAATTATGATTATGTAATTATGTACGACATTACCTTTTAGAGAATATTGTTTTAAATTAAATACGTAGACGCAAGTGAAAAGAATTTGTTTTTTATTTATTAATTCAATATAAGTATGTTGATTTTAAACATATTCTACCCAAATGTAATCTCCAACGAAGATCTGTGCCGGAAAACCGAAGTTATAAGTATTAAATTATTAATAAGGAGGAGAGGCGCTTGATTGGAACCCGAAAGAAACCCGCAGAAGAAGATGACCCAAATCTTCGTGGCGCCGAACGATGTTGCAGGAAGCCGCATCCGAAGGAAAGAACTTCAACGAAGTAAAGGCTCTGGCAAGAAATCGAGTGCGTTGGAAGCAATTTGTTGATAAATCTATTTTTCAAATAGGTCACTTTAGAGGCCGTCCATATAATATGTCGTAGTGGTTCGGAAGTCACTTAAAGCCGTTGGTCCGTCTACTTATATGATACCAAACATATTGTGTAAAACTCTCCAGACGATCACCATAAAATATGGCTAGTGCGAGTTGCTGACAACACTCCATTTTTGATATATTCGTCAATGAAAACCATAGTATATCAGATGGAAAAAAGGGTAAAATGGTCCCTATATGCTCCCTCGCTTTGAAGTAAATGAACACGATGATGATGATTTATAAAAAAGTCTTAGATTATTATAGAAGCTTCGCTTCTTCTATACTCAAAGAAAACAAGTAAAACAATTTATTGTAAATATTTCATTATTTTAATTATTTCTTTTATGCTCCTTATAAGTAGCATATACGCGTATAAAATAAAGCAATTTTTGATTTAAATACATAAATTTCTGATGCAAAAAATATTAAATTATATTTAATGTGTGAAAAAACCTCGGAAAAAACTGTTAATACAATAATCTTATAATATTATATTATTGCCGGTTATTTTAACAGTAAAAAAATAATTTCAAATTAACTGCAAGTACTAAAATTGTATTGTGCCTCCTCTTTTTACCGCAAAAGAGACAGACATTTTTTGCTACTCTGGCAACACTAAAGCTTCGCTTCTTTATTTATAGTTTTTACATATTTGTTCTCGTGTTTGGCAATATTTTTTTTATTTTACAAAAATTTGACCAAAATAATGTTTTTAAAATCCAAATAAACTAAAAACAACAAAAATTATAAGCCAAATAAATACTCGCTACGGATAAATAAATCAAAAAATCAAAGTATAGCCAATAGAAATTAGTATTTTAACACAATTTTATCTCGCGCTCCTTTTCGCATCGATACGCAATGAATTCTATACGCACAAAATGAATTCCAATATTCTAAATTTATCAATAAAAATAGTTGTTAAATAATAACTGCGAGTTGTTGCACATATTGCAATGTTCTCTTCTGTTCCGAAAGCTAAATTCTTAAAACCAGGTAAGGTTAAAAATAGTTTTTATTATAATTGATATGCGAATATTTCTATGCTTCACTAACAATACTAACCTTGAAAGCTCATCATCTCAGATCAGGCCATAAAAAAATATTCATTTAGTTGCAAAATAGCAATTAATTAAAAAAAAAAGATAATCGACGGCTGTGGAATCGAATTATCTTGCTGATCTTATATTATATTTTACAAAAAGTGGAAAATGATTGCGTTTTTCATAGAAGATTCCTTGTGTGAATATTAAAATTTGCCATAAAAAGAAACCATACAAATGTCGTATAGTTGCTCTATATATTGTATGTCGTTAGTCGTTACAGAGGAAAAAAAACCGAAATCAAAGTTGTAGGTATAAGTTAATATTGTAAATTGGGATGTTGCATTAATAATTGTTATATACAAGATCACGACCAGAATTTGGATTACAAATGGAAAGAAATACTTGGCGTCTACGCCAACGACGCGCTATAATGAACTTTTTTTAATCAAGTCAATCGATTTATTCGAAAAAGAAAAAAAAACGGCTTAAAAGAAGCCGTCAGAACTAATAAATAGACTAAAAAATAAAATAAGTGGGCAAAGCGTACCTTTCTTCGCTCAGCCTTGAAAAATTTTGTTAACACAAATAATCCATGAAGCAATCTCAGCACTTAAAACCAGTGATGGAAACCGAAAAAATATTTTGTAACGTTACTCATTTCGTTACACGAAAAAATAAAATTTCGTTATGGTTAACCGAATTTATTTTCCGTTACGTTACCGATACTTCGTTAGACCACCTAAAATTTATAGTACGAATATAAACTATACACGGAAATGAAATTACCACCGCTTGATACCGACCAACAGCGATTAACGGTGAATAGCAGAACTACTAGTACAAATAACGTAAAAAAAGAAAAAATATTACTTTTTCCGTGTCAGGCTCATAGAAAAATTGTTATA
>JANSTW010125219.1:0-16707 GCA_027564275.1 Diadocidia ferruginosa | reverse complement strand
ATTATTATCAATCAATAATAAATGTTTATTAAATAATATCAAATTAATATGAAATAAATATCAAATAATTGTAAATAATATTCAATAATATTTATTTAAATTTAAAAATATTAAATATTTTTCAAGTAAAATTTCAAAAATATTAAATAATATCAAAATATTAAATAATAATGAAAAATATTAAATAACATTAATTATTATCAAGCAATATTAAATGTTTATTGAATAATATCGAATTAATATGAAATTAATATCAAATAATTGTAAATAATATTCGATAATATTTAATTGAATTTAAAAATATTAAATAATTTCAAATAAAATTTCAAAAATATTAAATAATAACAAAATATTAAATAATAATGAAAAATATTAAATAACATCAATTATTATCAAGCAATATTAAATGTTTATTGAATAATATCAAATTAATATCAAATAATTGTAAATAATATTCAATAATATTTATTTAAATTTAAAAATATTAAATATTATTCAAATAAAATTTCAAAAATATTAAATAATATCAAAATATTAAATAATAATGAAAAATATTAAATAACATCAATTATTATCAAGCAATATTAAATGTTTATTAAATAATATCAAATTAGTATGAAATTAATATCAAATAATTGTAAATAATATTCAATAATATTTATTTATATTTAAAAATATTAAATATTATTCAAATAAAATTTCAAAAATATTAAATAATATCAAAATATTAAATAACAATGAAAAATATTAAATAACATTAATTATTATAAAGCAATATTAAATGTTTATTGAATAATATCAAATTAATATCAAATAATTGTAAATAATATTCAATAATATTTATTCAATAATAATATATAATTTGAAATTAAAATCAATAATATTAAATAATATCAAATAATATCAAATTGTTAAAAAATATTAAATAAATTAAAAAAAAATATTAAATAGTATTTAAATAATAATAAAAATAACATTGATATTTGTTATTTTTAATATTATTTAGTTATTATGTAATATTTTTTAAATTTATTAGTAATAAATGCTTAAAAAAAACAAATCCCTCAAACATATACAAAATATATAAATTTGATGTGGTCAACGAAAAGAAAATGTGGAAAAGCAAATTATTATTTAATTAAATTATATTATAACATCAAACATAAAACTAATTACTTGTAATTATAAATTTCTCCTTAATTTATTTTGAATAAGTTTTATGTTGTCAATGATATACTATAATATTTTATTAATTATTTTTTTAATTATTAAATTAAATACAACGTGTATTTTAATATTGTTTTGTAAAAATGTGTGATATAAACAAAAAACAATTAATTTTTTCTGTTTTTTTTTTTAATAATAAATAATTAAACAAAATATAATTTTTTTAATTTTACAAAAAATTATGTAAAAAAAATATTGACATTATAGACATTTCAATATACAAATAAAAGCAGTACTGTAAATGGGTACTGCAACTGGGTTATTTTTTTTTTTTTAATTTATTATGACGATGACGAAGGCATATTTATTATATGGGAAAAGGGAAGGTTTTCGGGGTTATATGTAATTTATAAATTTAATCTATTTTTTATTTTATTTTTATTTCTATAGATTATATATTATATATATATATATTGATAATGGGGGTGTGTGGGTATGTTTTCTAATTATTCTGAAAGATTCACTGTAAAGGTCGATTGCGATTTTCTATTGTAAATATTGATTTTCTATTGTAAAATGTATAGAGAAGTAAATGAAAAATTTAAAAAAATGCCAGGTCTATTGTTTTGGTTCTGTTTCTTAAAAAATACTGAGCTGTTTAACAATTATTATTTATATATAATATACTATTGTGTGTGTGTGTGTGTGTGTGTTTGATAAATTTTCTCAATTGACTATTGTAACTAATTGTAAAAATTATTTTTTTTGTAAAAATATAGTTTTATTTATTTAGAATTGACTATTGCGCGTTAAAAATGAAAATTTCGTTTTTAAATTTTATTTAAAGACGATATTTTCATATTATGGTATAAATAGAAATAGGTGACCTGACATAACACTTGATGACATTACACCAAAAAGTTTTAACAAGCTTAAATCACACGAAAACTTATTTATTGTTTGTGTCATCGCTAAAAACGATTAAATATTCCCTTTACAAATTATAAACAAAGCCATGGTTTATATATTGGCTGCTATAACAGGTTTGAGAATTAGAAAAAAAGCTTGTTAAAGCTTTTGGGTGTTATGTCTTCGGTTGTAATGTCATGTCAACTAAAAAATTGTTGAAATCAAAAATTGGACTAGCTTATCTATTGTTTTGTAATAAGTAAGAAAATAATTATGCATTTAGGTAACTGTTACTATTTTTTTCTGTTAAAATTGAATAAAATATTTGCATCATTTTCATAATATGATTCAATAAAATTTTAAATATTTAAACAAAGAAATCCTGTAACTTTAACATAATTTATTTAATTGTTTGAAAGTTATTGCGTTTGGCACTATATGAGTTCTGTTCTGTTTATATTTCTTTAACTGCATGGTAAATTGGATTCTGCTATTTTTTTACAATTTTTTATTTTTATTTTTAATCTTTTCAATATATATTTTATATTTTTACACTAATTTTTTATTTTAATGTTGTGTGTAATGTGTAATTTTCTTGTTTATTTTCGAAATGCATATATGATATATTTTGAAGAAAATGAATTTAATAAATATTTCTTAAATATTTTTTTTATTTCTTTTTTTTTAACCGATTTTTTTTTACGAAATTTCTTAAACTATTTTTTTTTTCATTTTTTCCTTTTTACTGTGTGAGGGGGATATTCTCTTAATGCTATGTACATTTATTTTTAGTTTTTTTTTTTATTTAAATTTAACAAATAAAAAACATTATTTTTTTTATTGTACCTGAGTGTGTTGCACATGTGACTAGTTGAGTTTAATTAATTTTTTTCTTTATTTAAAAAAAAAGTTTTCTTTTTGTAGCTTTTACTGCAATTTTTAATTTTAATTTTAAACTATTTGAAAATTGTAATTTGAAATATTTTGTTTTCATATCATTTTGTTGTTTAATAAGGAAAACGAATATTTTTAATTTATGCTATTGTAGATAATTGTGTGTAAAAAAAGTGTTTTAAAAAATGTTTATTTTTTATTGGCGAGGTATTTGATTTCACTGTTCAGTTATTTATTATTGTATATGGCTATTGTTATTTTGAAAATTTTGTGTGTGTATGTAAAAAATCTTAAGTTTATTGTACTGTCATGGACGAAAATAAACGCTTCCTATTTAAAAACTAGAAAAACACAAACAATTTCAAATCATATATTCCGATAGCAAATGGGTTTTGTCGAAAGAAAGAAAAACGGTTTTGAAAAATTTGTAAAGAAAAAAAATTAAGAAAAAATATATTACGCTTAAAACTACCCTCACTCTCTATTTCTGTTCAATATTTAATATTCTCAATCGTTCGTTCGCACACACGCATACGCTTTTTACATAATCCAATTAAAAACTATATTTGATTTATATGTTAACACTGTACAACTTTAACAAAAAAAAATTAATAAAATACGAAAAAAACACTTTTTGTTTTATATAGTTTTCCTCGTGTTTTTCTTATTTAGTATCTCCAAATGATGTGTTCATTAAACACGCGCGCGCGTTATACAAAAATCTGCAAAATGGCGACAGCTTTTAGTTTGTCCAAAAATATAATTTTTTTTAACCTAAACTTTTTGCATTAAAATTATTTCTAATTTTCTAAATATCTTTTTTCATTTAATTTTTTTAAATTTATCTTTACAATTATTATTTTTTGATGTATCGTATATATAGTTTTGTTATATGTACAAAAAACCCTATCTAAAAAAGATTTGTCAATTATTTAAAAAAAAATAATAATTTTGAAAAGTTTTTTTTATCCAAAAAAAGAAAAAATAGAAATTTTTTTTAGCCTAAACAATTATTTTTTTTTTATTTAATTTAGTTTTTTGTCTAAAATTTTTGTTTCTATACGTTTTAGTATTTTTTTTTTAGTTTAATTTAGTAATTGTCGTCACCATTTTACGATAAATTGTTCTACTTTTTTGTAATTATTTTACCGAGTTTTTCTGTTGAATGTTTCGTTTTTTAAATTTCTGCAAATCGTTTTCTGTTTTTTTTTTTTTTGTAATTTCGACCCTGCTCTTCTCTTCTGTAATATATAGTTTTTTTTAATTAATTTTTTTTTAATTACCGTTTGTGATGTTTTAGTGATTTATTGTTGAAAAAAAAAATTACTTGTACGTTAAAGTTAGAAATAGAAATGCAAAATTAACTTGATAGGAAAAATATTCAAAATTAACATTTTAATAAAATACCCGTATAAACGTTAACTGAAAATATTCACAGAAATTATTTTAATTTTAAATTATTTTAATTTTAAATTATTTTAATTTTAAATTATTTTTATATATAAATTATTGCAAAAAGTTGTAAAAAAAAATCACTAAAAATCTCAAAAGTGTTTATTAAAAAAATTAATCTGTTTCCAAATTATTTAAAAAAAAAAGTGTTTTTGAAATAAGCAAAAATATTTTTTTTTTAATTTTAAATCTATTGGTTGAAAAACTGTCTTTTCTGTTTTTTACTTTAATTATTATTAAAAACAATAAATGAGGTATTTTTCTATAGGTTGTGGTTGTGTGTGTGTATTAAATTTTTCGTGTTTTTAATTGAAAACAAAAATCGAATCTCAAACATTTATGAACCATAATACAGTGGCTCTGTAAATAATAAATGTAATTCAGACTCTCCAATCGAGCCACTGTGTTATGGTAAAAGTTAAAGATTTTGATTCTGTTAAATTTTATGATTATACAAAAACTGTCTTTAAAGTTAAACGTTTTTTTTTTGTTTTTTCATCATCTTCTACTTCTTTTTCTTCTATATAAGTATATATGGTTTTTATGTTATTTTTAAAAATTATTTTTTAATAATTTTTTTTTATAAATTAAATATGAGAAGTAAAATAAACAAGAAAAAATGCGCTCGGTTTATGCACACGCAAGTAGCTAAAATTATTATAAAATGTGTAATTAATTGTTAACAATTTTTTAGAAAATAAAAAAAAAATGTTTATAACATTTTGGTTTATCTCAAAACGGTCAACATTTAATTACAAATCACAGAATTACTGGGATGAATATTTTTTTATTTTTTTTTTATCATATAAACTGGGATTTATTTTATTGTTTTTTTTACATGTGTTTTTATTTCAGTTATATGACAAATAAAATATATCACCCTGTTGTTTTTTTTTTAATTTATTTTTTTACAATTTTTTTTTTTGTTTGTTAAGTTTGAAATGTTTTTTTTAGAATTAATTATAAGATTGAAGAATGTAAATTGTTAGAAAAAAATTAAAAATTAAACAAAAAACGAAAATAATTCAAATAAATGTAATTTCAGACACGAAATAATTAAGTCTGAGAAAAAAAATGAAAAAAAAAACAATTAAATTAAAGAAACAATTAAAATTAATTTAAAAAAATTTGAAAATATTTTTTTTAATTTAATTTAATTGTTAATTTAATTTATTATTATTTTTTTAATCAAATATAAATCAATTTTCTTAATAAAAAATTTGATATTTTATTTTTTAATACAAAATTTGATATAAGTAGTTATGTTTGATTAAAAAATAATTTATGAAAATAATTTAAATTAAATTCAAAATATATTTGGAAATATACTTTTTAAAATTAATTGGTATAAAATTTTGAAAAATAAAATATTTTAAAGAAATTAACATAATATTTTTAAAACTGATTTAGCCTTATTTGTTAAAAAAAAAAATTTAAAAATTAAATTAAATTCCTTTTCAAATAATTTTCAATCTTATAATTTAAATTCCATCGGATTTCGTTTTTTTTAAATGTTTTTAAAACATAAAAATATTGACTATTGTTTTATTTTGGTAAAAAAAATGTGTTAACAAATCGTGGGAAAAAAATTGTAAAAAAATATTTTTTTTTAATTTAATATTTCTATTGCAATGAAAATATAATATTAAATAAATGTCTGCTATACTGCTGTTGCTTATCAGTTTAACTGATTAAACGGTGTGCAGTAGTGCAGTTGGTGGTTGAGAAAAATTCAAATTTTCTGTTAAAAATAAAAATTTCATAAATATTTAAGTTTAAATATATATAGTTTGAAAAGAAAAAAAGATTTTCTTTTTATTTTTTTTTTAGTATAGCTCGGTAACTTCAATTTGCTTTTTGTTTTAAATTTTTAGTACGGATGTTTTGGTATTATAAATTTTCTATCATATTTTTAATATGATAAATATTTTATCTTTTTTTTTTTAAATTGTTTAACAACATTTTTTTTTTAATTATCGCATTTTATGATTAAGCGTAAATTAAATCATTTTTTTTTTAATTGTACAATAAATATTTGAGATGCATTTTTATGTTGGGTTCTTTATGTTTGCTATAGTTATGTTTAAATTTAAAAAAAAATGTTTATACTGAGGCACCAATTATCCACTGTTTTTGTTTTTTTTTTATTAATTTTTGTATGAAAATTATAGTAATTGTTTCTAAATTGATTGTGTGGATTTTGTTGTATAGTAATGAAAGAAAAAAGTTGAAAAATTTTAATAAAAAATTGGAAAAAGAAAAAAATGTTTTACAATTTATATTTACTATTTTTTTACAAATTTAAAATTGCTAGTTATATTGTATGTAATTAGCACTTTTACTTTGTACAAACTGATTTTTCATTTATTTTATTTTTGCGTATATATTTCTTGTATTTATAGATTGAGGCAGGTACATGAGTTTACATTGTTGTCTATTTTAAAGTTACGGTTTTTTTTATTGCAATATTACGGTTTTCATTTTTTTTTTGTATTTTTTCTTAGTATTTTCTTTTTATTCTATTATAGATAATGACACTTGTGGTATACAACAACAATAAAATAAAAAATGGGAAAAAATATCAGTTTTCTTTAATTAATTCTATTTACTTTGCTTTTATTATATATTTATATATATGTTTATATAACACAAAATATATAAGTTTTCTTTATTTAAATATATATTTCATTATATACTTTATAGGAAGTTTTCTATTACATTTATTATGACGGTGTTAAATTAGTTCTATATATGCGCGGAAATGCACCTCAAATATTTTATTGCACGTTTTTTGGAATATAAATTATACCAGTTTTTTGTTGTAATCGTTTAAGTTGCATGATTCTGACCAGCAGCTTGCAATTGATTTAAACCAATTTCGTGTTTATGCTCTCGTGCAATGTGCCTTCTTACTGTATTATTTCTAGTAAATGTTCTGGTACAGAACGGACATGGCACACGTATACCCTGATGACGCTGTCGTATGTGGGCTCGTAGATTTGTTTCATAGCCATAGAGTCGTTCGCAGTACAGGCACTTTAATTTTTTACCTGAAAATAGATGCGAAAATGTAAAAAATTTATTTATTATTTTTGAAAGCTCCAACTAGTATAGCGCTTTCATGCTTTACTATTCATAAAAACTTGAGATTGCGTATAGAGAAACTTTTCCTTTCCTTTATTTATTTAAATTAAAATGAAACAAAATATGAGGTAACCTCTCATGTTTTATACCTAGAGACCAAAATGTTTAGGATTTTTTAAATGTTAAAATTCAGTTAAAAAGAAGTTGACCAAAAAAATTAAGCACAAATTTGACCTATTACTATTTAAAAAAATGAGATCTAAAAAAAATCTACGAGTTAATCCGAAAACACTAAATAATTTAGAATTGTTATTTAAATAATAAAATTATACTAAGTTATACAAGCCTAAAAAACAAAAAAATTTGACTTTACACTTATAAGTGTAAAAAAATTGGAAGAGAACAGGATTTAACACTAAAAGACATAACGCCCAAAGCTTTATCTTTTAAAATTATTAACAAAGTGAGAGTGCTTTAAGTT
This sequence comes from Diadocidia ferruginosa, assembly GCA_027564275.1. Lineage (NCBI taxonomy): Eukaryota > Metazoa > Arthropoda > Insecta > Diptera > Diadocidiidae > Diadocidia > Diadocidia ferruginosa. The sequence goes on along the minus strand of JANSTW010125219.1, from coordinate 8,720 downwards.
GGTTTTACATAATAGAAAACAAAGAAAAAAGCTTGTTAAAGCTTTTGGGCGTTATGTCTTTGGGTGTTATGTCATGTCACCAAATGTGAAAATTTGGTCGATTACATTGTTTTACAAGTTACAAGAATTAAAACCGAAAGTTTTGGTATTCTTAACAATATTTAGTTGAACAAATGACATGTTTTATGCCGAAAGATAACAAAAAAATAAAGGCTTTGAAAAACTTTTTACAATAACCTTGGAACCAGAGCAATTTATGTTGTGCAACTTTTTTCTATTTAGCTTCATAGCTTGGTCCATAAAGTAAAAAAATTAAATTGACTTGAATACTTGTATCCTCAAATTTTTTGTTCTTTACGCTAATATACAGTGTTAAATTCGATCGATTTTTACAAAAGTTGCGCAACGAGTTGCTTTGGTGTAGTTCTCAGGTAAATGTGAGAATATTTGATTTAAAATATTTAGTTTTAAGTTTTCGTCGTATTTAGAAATATTTTTGTAGTTTTTAAATATGTTCGTAAATTCTATAAATATACTTGTAAAAACAATATTTATATATTTTCAGAAAATAATGTAAATTCAATAATAATATGGTACTTACAAAGGGTACTGCGTACATACAAAATATTATTTTATGAATATTAATTTTATATATGCTTTTTACTCTAGAACTATTTATAATAATGTCAAACAGTTGAGTATACATAAAAAAAACTGTAATGTACAAAATTGGCATATGTTACAACAATATAATATAGAAACTTTGCTAAAATGTAGCATTTTTATGTTAACCGAGCTATTATATCAGTAAGTTGTGTATATTGACAAAAGTACCAAAAAAACGTTGTGTTTTTTTAAATTTTTTTATTTATTTTTATTTTTTTATTGGAAAATATCTACTGCATAAGCGAATTGTAAAACAAAATGATAAAATATCTAAAAGTCATATCAAATATTCACTTCCCTATTGCTTTGGCGAATTTTAATTAAAAAAAAATATATCTTTTAAAAAAACCATAAAATTATATTTTTTAAATTATGAAATTTCACTTACCATCAGCTGTATTGACCGTTCCACCTTTACTATTTAATTTTGTTGCATTCCAAACATTGAGCATATCGGCAGGTGCAATCGATGCGGCCAGACCGCCCGGCAGTCCAGACTCAGTTTTGAAACTTACCAACGACGTTGGTGTCTGTTGTCCAGAATTTGATGTCGGTGGTTGTTGTGTCGTATATTCAGATTCCATTTTTATTCTCAAATCTTGCGCTCCGCTGCTCTGTAATTTTTGAGAAAAAAAGTTAAATTTTATTTAAAAAAAAATAAGAAAAGATTTAATTTTTACATTTTTGCCATCTTTTGCCTCATTGTGGTCCTGTCCATTACCGCCGCCGCCACCACCTCCTCCGCCACCACCACCATTACCACTGCCACCATTTCCAACATTTCGATCTGTTCGTTCGTTTAGTTCTGAGATTGTATTTGTGCCATTTCCAGCTGTTGTACTCGGTGGACTGTGATTGTCATATCTACTGCAATGGATATAGGAATTTATTTTAAAAATTAGATAAAAATCTTTTAAAAAAATGTATGTAGGATTGTGGGCGAAATGAAGACGACAACGGATAAACGAATGGAATACGAAGAGAACAATGTTAGAATGAGAATGTAGGTGTGTACGAAATGAAAACAACGACGATATAAGAATAAGCGAGAGGAATAAGACAAAGAGAACGATCTTAAATTACGCATGTAGATGTGTGTAAACGAAGACGACAACGGCGATGATAGACGAAGTAACGAATAGAAGACGAACGAAGCAAACGAGTGAGATGAAAGACGAACGCTAAAGAGTTAAGACGTATTTTGAAGGGCTAAGACGTAATTTGTATTTGGAAGATTGATGACGTATTTTGGATTGTAAAGAAGTTAAGCTGAATTTTGAATAGTTAAAAAGTATTTTGAAGAGTGAAGACGTGAGCAAAAGTTAAGACGTATTGGAAAGTTTAAGACGTGACTAAGCCAATTATTTAAGTTGTTTTATTTATGTATATATTTTGAAATAAATAGATTTTTTTTAGTTTTTAATAAAAGTGTTTTATTTGTGGGATTAGACGGATCCTACATGTATCTGAAATATTAAAAAAAAAATCATAGTATGGTCTAGTACATGGGAAAGATTTTTGGACGAATTCGTGACATTTTTTGATGCGGTAGTAGTCTTTAGTTGTATCATACTATAAGATTGCTTTGGGAGTCTCAAATGGAAGGAGGAGTTCCCATACAATTTTTTTTTCTTTCAATTTTTGGTGAGGATAAATCTTTACATGTCTCATACTCTAAGATTGTATTTTAACGAAGTTTGATGTAGTGAGTTTTTATGGATCCCCATATACTCTGGAATTGTATTTGAGATCTGTAGGATAAACCGAAGATGGGACCCTCAAACAATTTTTTTTTTGTGTAGACTGATTTGAACAAATTTTAGTAAGAGTGAGATTACCTAGAATTTTTTTTAAGATCCTTAGTGTAAAGGAGAGGTGGTGCATCTTTACAAATTTTTGGATTTAAAAGAAGCATAATATATGACAAATGCTTTACCAGTAGAAGAATTTGGTCAAATTTTAGTAAGGGTTAGACTTTAGTGTACCAGGACTCTGATATTCAAGTTAAGTGGGTAAGCTATATCATAAAATTTCTATCCGATTTTAACCGATTGCTCTCGGTCCGATTTTTAACTAGAAAATTTTATATTTTGAATCTGTAATACCTAGATTGTGGTGAAGCCCGTTCGGTTTGCATTGTGTCTGCTTCGGTGGGGGCTGTCGATGAAGCACTGCTTGCGGGTCTGAAATGGATAAAAATCAATTTTGAAGAAAAAAATACAAAACATTTAAAATTATCAAAAATTACCTGTATCCTTTACTAACGGGACTTGCACTTTCCGCACTACCCTTGGAACCGTCTCGCAGTACACTCTGGCGTGATATTTCCTGGTCGGTAAATGGACTACGTTGGTGTCGTTTACGAGGCGGGTCAAACGGTAGAGGTCGATAGATTTGTGGTAGGTATGGTGAAAAACTTCCCAGACCCGAACTGCTTGGATGCATTAATGAATCACATTCTTGTTTTAAACTGTTATGTCCTGCATGAACTGGTGTCGACGGTGTCATACCACCCGATGACATACTGTTTCGTTGCTGTCGACGATTCTGTGATGTGTCTAATTGATTTTCATGAGATTGTGATTGTGCTGCAGCCAAACGTCCATGTTCCGTTGATAGTCCTTTAACTTGAAGATTTTCGGCTGCCTTTAGAAAACTGTTTAGTGCCTCCTGCGACACATGCACTTCACCTTTGTACATAAATTCCAACAGTGCAGACATATTTTCGGCCGACGTTGCTTCTAGAATGACAACACATGATCCGCTTGTCGGTGCTGTTTCAAAGAGTTCGGCAAAATTTTTCGAACATGCAGCCAATATCAGTTTATGTGCCTTAAATACAGTTCCTAAAAATGTCAAGAAAAACAGAACATAATTAAGCTAATTTTTCCACCGAATATTTATTTAATTATTTATATACAGCAAGTGATAACACGCATACAAATTTAAAATAAAAACTCTTTACAATTTATTAAATTGCGACATTTTTATTATTTTCATATTATCAATAAAAATTATTCGTTTCTGTGTGGCGTTGTTGTTGTTGGTTTTTCGTTTTTTTTTTTTTGGGACGATAAAAGCCCAGAAATCATTCAAAAGCGCAACAACAACTTCCAGCACGTGTATTTAAGAATATTACAACAATTACAAGGTCATTCATTTCGAGTGGTTGTTGTTGTACACTAATATAGTATACTATTTTTAAAACGCCACTCTGTTCTGAGTCGTTTGGTGTATATTAAAGCATTCGCGCATTTTCATCATATCGCATTAAATTCAAATAGTTTTATTTATTTTTCAGCTTGTTTGAATGTATTTTAACATAATTAATTACATTCCCATACGCAAATACCAGTTGGAATTAAATTAAACAGCATGTTTTGCAATATTAATAATTTTTTCTTTACCGAAAGCTTAAGGCGAGCTTTTGCGTATAGTGTGTAGAGGTGTGCGAGTTCTTGATGTATATAGTATATAATATGGTGTTTGGTATACGCGTGTTTAATTCTTATATAAATTTTGTACTTTGAAGTGAAATTGTTTAATGGTTTTACGAATATCTGGACTGTTTGTAATTTATTACAAATAAAGGAAATGCAAAATTTAATTAATTTGTCTTTTAATTTTTCGAATTCGAAGAAAATTTTCTTGGCCTAATTGTGGTGGTGACATAAGCTATAAAACTCAAAGACATAACGCCCAAAAGCTTTAAAAATCTTTTTCAAATTTTCTTTTATTCTAAAACCGACATAGAAAAATAAAAGCTTATGGGCGTTATAGAAAAGATTAAATATTTTGGTTGCTATGTAGATTTTAGAATTAGAAAAAAAAATATAAAAAAGCTTATTTAAGCTTTTGGGCGTTATGTCTTTGAATGTTATGTCATGTCACCCTGAATACACAAAATATACGAAGTTATTTCATGAATTATAGAATACAGATTCTGTAAAGGGTTGAGAAAAAATATGCATTATATAAGTTTGAAAGAATAAAAATATTTCGAAAATCTATAAACTTGATAGATCCCATAAAAAAGTAAGAAACTAGATATACAAAGTTTGGATTTTTTTTTTGTTATACCACAAAAAAAATATCAATAAAAATTTCGTATATAAAAATAAGAGATTTGTATAGCCTTGAAGGAAAGAAATTATTTGTTTTGCAATGACAAACGTGCAATAAAAAAGACTTGTATGCTGAGAAACTCTAATTTTTTTTATTGCTCATCAATTCAAAGTGAATAAATCAAAAAATTTCTTATTTTATGTATATAATGAGAAGTTTTTCTTATTACATGATATGTATAGAGCTTTTTATATATGACATATTTTTTACAACTTATATAAAGGCTATGTATATAGATTTAGAGCCAAATTTTAATCACCCAAATTATTTTCATTCAATAAAATGTACACAAAAGATTCTATATTTATTTGAAAATTATACAATCCGGTTGTTTTTCTGCGTTTTTTTATACAAAAATTCGGTTTACATTGTTTTTCTTTTATATAAAATAATTTTTCCTTCTCTAATACATTTTCCATAACAAAAAAAACATAAAAATAGAAAATAATAATATGTTATGTGATACTTTTTTTTGTGTTATATAAACACAGGTAAATTCGACAATATTTTGTTTATTTGTGTATTTATAATCAATATATAAACGTGCAGCATATATATTATGATTTATGTATTTGATTGTTTATTAAAGTCTGTATAGATTCATGCGTTGCTTTTAAAATGTATATAATATTTCGATACAAGTGTTATCCGCAGTGTTTTTCGAGTATACATAGAAATAATAATTATACCAAAAACCAAAAGCTCTTAACAATATACGAAAATTCGACAATTCATAAAACCATATAGATATACTTTTCACTTTATTCATAATTTTTGAAAAATAAAAAAAACTTAAGACTTTCTGAAGTGCACCTTTAAAACATTTCATCCTATACAATATAGTACATATATGAGTATAAATTTGAAATATCAACCAACAAAAAAAAAATACAAGATTTTCCTCCTTAAAAACGATTCTGAAATAGAAAATTGTACAGAAAACCATCTAGAATATTATATAATGTGAAAGGCAAAGGCGGTGTAACTAGGCAACAAGTTCAAATCCCTGGATACCATCATCTCATTCTGGGTTTTTGATTTTGTTTGATTCATACTTCTCAAGGTCTATGTATATATATGAGTTATATACTTTCATGATTTTTGTTTACATAACTTGTTTATAGAATATTATGTTACAAATTTTCCTTTTTTATATAAAATGTTTTTGAGAGTTACCTGCTATATTATATATTTTATGAATCATATATGATAGATATATAAGCAAAAAAGCAGTGGCAATATCAGCCCCACTACAACCAGCAGTCATGTGGATTTTGGTTATAACCAAAATATTTATATGTTTTGTGTATCTATATGCACTTAGAACTATGAAGTACTAGAAGAATAAGTCGCGACAATAAATTATTTTCATAGTAAAAATAGAAGTACTAGTTGGGGCTTATTTTCGTATATTCAACTCAAATTTGGTTGTTGTTTTCTGTACAAAATTTATGGGGCTTATTACGAAATTGCGTATTGTCGAGACTCAAGTATATTCTAGTACCTCTATATACATGAATAAAAATGTAAACTTGTTTAAAATTTGATGTAAATATAACCGAGAAGAATTAGATCTAAACTGTCAAAATGTCAAATATGATGAACTTTCTCGTACAATACATATAGGAAAGGCTGAAATTAGACAATTTCGCACACATGAGTAAAGCTAAAGTTTGTTTAACTTAAAGAAGCAAAACAGAAAATATTATTAATGCGTTAAAAGAAAAAAATATTTTGGCCATAACCACAATCCATTTGAACTTGGTTGCAGAAGGCACATAAGTATCAGTAAAATCAATTTTATGATACTTTTTATTCTATTTAAATCGTTAATTGAAAAAAATATATTTCGATATCGATTTTCTTTATAAGCCCTTGATAAATTCGCAATATAAATCGAATTTAATTTTGTTCTTAAATAATTAAATATTTTTTTTAATTTCAGAAAATGTGTTTTTTATCTAGTTTTTAATCTAAAAAAATTAAATAAATATGAATAAACTGTACCTATTAATACGGATTCCGTATATCCTTTTTAAAATGTCCTCAATTTTCTACTCATGTTTATTATACTGACACCCCACTAACTATTCTTTAATAAACGTCACTGGACATAAAACCGATTCTACTTTATAAGATAAACAGCATCTTATTGTTATGTACAATATTTTGTGACAATCTTGATATTATATACATTATATAGACAATTATATAATATATTTTTCTTGAGTGAGAGTTTTTATTATATTTTCTTCTAGTTGTTATAACGTTATCGTTTTTATTGTATACATTGGTATTTGCATCAAGGTGACACAAATTGGGAGATTGAATTTCTTTAATTTATTATTATATGAACGTTTGATGGTACGGTAAACGCCCGAAAAACCAAAAAATCAATAATAATCCTTTTGAAGATTTAAAACACCCAAAATTATTGAACTTTGAAAAGCACTCAAAGCAACTATATATGGATAATAATCTAATTATTATTTAACAAAAAGTTCTTAGAGCGAAAAAGACCTAAAATGCATTGAAAACAATCTAATTATTGAACGAAAAACACTCAAAATATTGATAATAATTCAATTATTAAACGAAAAGCACTCAAAATATATTGAAAAAGTACTCAAAATTATTAAGCCAAAAGGACTTAAAATATATATGAAAAATAATTCAATTATTGAGCAAAAATTACTCTAAATTATCTAGTGAAAAACAATAATTAATTTTTGAGCAAAAAAGCACTAAAAAACAAAATGCACTCCAAATATAGGAAAAATTATACGATAATTGATCAAATATATATATAGGTGAATCTTCATTAGAAAGGACACTCTGTCCATCTCAGCTTTTAAAATAAAAAGCTTTGTGTATTGTCTTAACATTTTTGTACAAATTTATATTTTTGAAACCGTATGGGCGTTTTTAAAATCAATATGGTGGACAAAATATGGCGTCCAGATTGGGAAAACAAATTTTATGTTCAAAAAGTTACACAGAAAAAAATGTCGATTGCAACTTAAATATAAAACTATGTTCTTTCAATATACTATTATACTATTTTTGAAAAAAAAAATGGCGGATTAAATATGGCGAATCAAAATTTACAATTCAACTTATTTATAGATAAAACGCAGCAATCGAGAGGTTTAAGAGCTTGCTGATTACGAATCTGATAATAAATTTTTTAAATTCAAAATGTCTAACACCGCAAATAAAATTAAAAAATAATAAAAAAGGGGTTGAATTCAAAACCATCATTGCCATTGGGTTGTAGAGACAAAATATTATTATAAATTATATAATTGAAATATAATAATTAAAAAACTTAATTAAAAATAAAATCACGCAAAAGCTATTACACGTTACATGACGTGTAAAAGCTTTTAATAAATAAAAAAAAATATGAATTTTTAAATAATAACATTTATCGTCAATTTTGACAAAATGTGTATGATTTAATTTGATATTATAAAAACATATGCACGAAACATGAACAATAAGAGCATGATTTAATTGATTGAAAATATGTCATGTTAATTGTTTAAACATGCGCGTAATATGCGAGCACATATACAAATTGTAATTTAAATAATTTTTTAGAATTGTTTTCATATTTTTGTTATTGTTTTATTTTGTTTACAATAAATAACATAAGCAATATAATAAATTTAAATACCATTTTTATGTTAATTTATGTTTTCATTGATACATTCTTTAATATTTATGTAAAATAATTTATTATAAATACAAACAGTTAATTAATATAATTTTATTCCGTATAACGCAAAAATGTATTGGAAAATTTTCCAATATTTTTTTCGATAATAACAACAATTAATTTAATTTTTTTTACACAGAGTTGATAAACAGAGGATAGTCTGGCCACTGATGATGTTATGAGAACTGAAACTAAACTCGAACATCGC
>JANSTW010125108.1:0-16712 GCA_027564275.1 Diadocidia ferruginosa | reverse complement strand
TTTTTTACAATATTTGTACTAGTAGTTCCGCTATTCGCCGTTAATCGCTGTAGGTCGGTATCAAGCGGTGTTAAATTAAATAATTATATCATCGTATATCATAAAAAAAAGTCAAAATGGGCATCTAATCATCACTAAATGCGTCCATATTTACGCATAATTATTCTAAACAACAAAGCATAAAATAGATTTAAAAAAAACAAAATTATAAATTAATTAACTAATAAAACGTTAACCCATATATAGAAAAATATATGACACAGAATGATGAAAACGTTGTTTCTGAGCAATTCGTTAACCCTGATGTGCTCATTTCAATTTTTTACCATTAATACCAGAATTAATTCAAAATAATTATAACTTATTGCGTTGAAGGTTTCTATACAAAATATTGTTTGTAATATACTTGTATAGCCTAGATGCTACCGCATTCGTGAATGGGTTAAAATGTACATATTAATGGTTTCAATGAACATATGAAATAAAAAACTGCTTATATTCATAAAACATTTTATGGAGGAGAAATTCTAAGTAATGTTTAACAATATTTTAATGTGTATAGCAAATATCCATATCCATAAAAAATTATTATTTATAAATTCATGTTTATATTACATACATTACATCATCGTCATCATCATAATTCTAATAAATTTGATGGTTGTTTTATTATTTTTATATTATTCAACATAAGACAATTTCATAATGATTATTATTATTAGCGTTAGAACGTGAAGCATATTTAGAAATTGATTATTCACAACCAGGAACGCTAAGAGAAAAAAAACCAAACATTTACTTCTTTAAAACAATCGCAAACGATCAAGGTAACAAAGACTTTGCATAACAAAATAATTACATTGATTGGATTTTAAAATAATTCCTTTATGTACATATATATTCATAATTGAATGTTAATAATTTTTAATTGTTTACTGTACAAATTATATGCGGTTACAACTTACGATGAGTAATGTTGAAGAATAAATTTTTGTATTAATATATTATTAGCCACGCTTAGTGGAAGGCTATATGCATAAGAAATTAATATTAGGATCGCAATTTTTTTTTAATTTGGTTTGACCTGCTACAAAACTACTAACAAAAACAGATAAATCTTACATCATACTTATTAAAAATAACAACAAAAAGTATAATTTCTACAGTACATTTTTATTGAAAATTCCATATAAAACTAAAACCGCTATGTGAGACCTCGAAATTATTTTTTGCCAATTTTTTAGTAGTTTTGTCATATTTATATTATTATATTTGTCACATAATACAGACGTCATCATCATCGTGTCCTTTACTCCAAAATGAAAGGGGCATAAAGGGACCATTTTATTACCCTCTTTTTCTATACGATACCATGGTTTTCATTGACGACCATATCAAAAGTGGAGTTTTGTCAGTAACTCGCACTTAGTCATAGTTTAGTGACGAGTAGAATGGATTTGTACACTATATGAGGCACTCTATCTGTTGGTACAAATATTATTATTAGAAAATAGGTCCGAATTTCCAATATATTTCCAATTGATTTGATTAAAATCTATAATGCTATATATAATTATCTCTAATGTGTACACAAATAAACACTATAGTATTTATATAAATTGGAGAGAAAATAAAAATCATATGGAAAACTTGAAAATCTCAGTTTATTTCAATTTAATTGCACTTATATTGATTTAGTCATAGAGGAAGAAAAAAGAACCCCTCATTTTTCGTATAACTTTCTATATTATATACAAAATGTATTGTAATATATTAATCATCATTTATTCGTACATAATAATAAAAACTAAATGATTTTGTCTAGAACACAAAACATATATATATACAATAATGGGGCTAAATAATGGAATAAAGCATTTTTTTCCTCTTATTATAAAGACGAAACGTCTCCCCTTTATTTAGAGACATTCTACCATGTTTATATAGATAATAATCTGCTATCAGATTTTAGCATTTTCAAATATGTATAATATGAAAATATTTGCTTTTTATTCGAAAAGTGAATACGTTATTTCGGATACTGTAGATGCGTCTTCATCAGTGGAGTAGGACAAACATTTGGCTGATATTATCAACAACTTAACAATACGACGACACAAAAAAAGCCCAATGATTTCAAAAAATATTTAATTTACGTGTTTTCCGAATGTCCCATATGATTTCCGTAAGTGGTGTACCCCTCGATCGACCCAACCTAATGTACACAGATGAAAAAGAAGCCATATTAAAGCAAATTTAAAAATAGCAAAATTAAAAGCCAACCTGATAGCAGATTTTAATACAGCACAATGTAATTTTTTTGTTAAGATGACGTCACTTTACTTTTTTCTGAGTCATACATAGATTGAAAAATAAAAACCGAATAATAAATCCGTCTTCTATAATATACTTACAATATGTATACGGTTTTCCTGAAAAAAGGAAAAACGTTTCTTTATGCCATATTTACAAAAAATTGACGAAAGGATTTTGGGTTTTTTCACAATTGTTCAAGGGTTTCTTACTTATATGTATACGGTCTATTTAAATATTAAAAAGTTTATTTTTTACTTGAAAATATTTTTTTAAAAGGAGTTTTTTCAACATATACCATGGTATTCTTTAACTCTACTATATACTTCAGATTAACAAAACAAATCTTTTCAATGTTTTCAAAAAGGATATGTTCTATATGCATATAGCATATGTGGTATACTGGAATTGTGTGCTTCGTAAGTCTTTATATCATCATTGTGTTCTTAACTCCAATGCCGGGAAGTATATAGGGACAATTTTATCGTGTTTCTATCTGAAACTGATTTTTCATTCATTTTTTTTAAGAAATTGTCAGTATAAACCTGTCCGTAATACATAATATATATGAGAAATTAAAAAATGATTGGAGAACCAATGTTTTGAAGCCTGTGCAGACGATCTCGTCTATTGTCTGAGTTCTGTTTGTTTGAGCACCATTAGCGACATTATGGGTTTGTTTGCCGCCGGTTGCGACTGTCTATCAACCCAGGAATTATTTACAAAAATTCTGAAAGGGCAGCCTCCTAAAGTAGGAGGCATCAGATTAACCTCGTTTTCAAAAGCTAAGTATTTTGGTGTAATTCTTGACCCCAACCTAAGCTGGAAGACAAATGTAGGGTAACGGGCGAAGAATAGCGTCTCCTTCTATACGCGTTTAGGCCCGTTTTCTCAACTATGGAGAAGGAGTACAACCGTAGTAAGCTTGGAGGGGTGCAGCGTAGTGCAATGCTGTAGGTTGAGTATGACAACTTCGAAAGCCATCAATGTGATGCTGCATTTGCTTTCACCTGACATACATATTAAATGTAGGGCTATAACTGCGGCGCTCTCAGGCTCAGGGATCCTGGGCTCTGGGTATAGATAGCCCTTACAGGCACAACAGAATATTTTCATCCGATCATTACCACCGATTATCTGGTTCCAAGGTTAGAACTGGATACAAATTTCACGCAGTATTCCCAACCCAGATAAGAGTGGACAGTTGGGCACATACTGCGTAATCTTCAATAACGGTTCAAGGATGAACGGTATATATCGATCTAGTATTTTTTTGCGAAAAGTTCAACGTATCAGAATAATTCAGCCTTCCAAATCTGGCAAGTGTATTTCGGGCTGAAGTACTCGCTATTTTGTTAATCATCAAACGATTGCATGGGAGCAAGTAATGCATTGGCAGTCAATTTGATGTTACTCTTGTTTATGGGTTCCCGGACATAGCGATAGCACAGGTAGCGAGCGTTCCAACGCTGGAAGCCAACCGAGCATATGATAATGAAAACCTATTGCAATTTTTAGTTGACCAGGGCTTTGCCCGTGCGGCTTTGACCACCAAAGCAATGAATATATTCTGCGTTATTTTTTCTCTTCTTCTTTTCTAAATTTCTTCCTGCATACTTACTTCATACTCATATTCTTCTTTTAATTTTGGTTTCTATTCTACTTTTTTCTGCTTTATCTTTTCCCATCTCTTTCTTCTCTTCATCCATATCTATTCCATTATTTCTCTATTCTTTTCTTTCTTCACTCTCTTCTTCCTATTCTTTACTACTTTCGTTTTTTTTCCTACTTCCTTCTCTTCTTTTTTCACAAATTTGTTTAAATCTTGTGATTGATGCTTATTTCTTAAGAGTCCTCATCATCTTTTCATTTTCTTCTTTATCCACCTTCTTTGTATTTTCGATTTGGTCATTATTAAAATTTATTAAGAAAAACAATCACGCGCACTACATGTGTTTAACCCATTTGAGATGGAAATACTCTGTCTCTTGTCATATGGCTAGAAAACTTGGTTAAAAATAACAGACGCACTAATTGAGGTATCACGCCTGGACATCTCTAGATTAGTGGCAGTACTTTCCAATAAAAAGACTTATTTTAAAATACATACAAGTTTTGTTTAATTATATCCTTTTCTAATGGACTTTACAATTTCTACATGTGCCAATAGAAGATAATTGTGCTTAAAGGACTTTTACCTTGTTGTTATAAAAAGCATTCGATTGTTTAAAAATTTCAACTTAAAAAAAATTCGCAAAAAAATGAAAATGTTTAAGGATTTTCCCAACGATAAAATCTCGCATATGAAAAGGTTATATATTTTGCGATAAAAATCTATATATACTGCACACTATTATATATAGCTGAATGAGTTTTCCTTCTCGAGTAGCCATGACAACAGCATTCTTGTTTTCCTATATCTATAAAGAGGGGTAACAATTTTTCATTACAACAACAAAATTCTATTCTATATGTAGGATATGGAATTCCATGTTTCACACACACACAAACATAACAATTTTTCATTTCTCTTTGTTGGATTACTTGGAAATTCTATTTTTAATTTTTTTTAATGTGGATATAATAATAATAATATGATGAAAGATAAATGTCAAAGGATTTAGAGCTCTGCTATAGCAAAGTTGTTACAATTTTCAATCATGCATTTTACGAGAAATCTATAAATATGCAATTATTTATGGGTTTCCTGGAATGAAAAATGTCGAAACCAAGATAACATAAACTTTTGCCTATATATAGATGCGAAAGGGGAACTTTTTAAAATATTATTGTTCTAATTTGATTTTATCCCAGGCCAACATCAGCACGAGCTAAAAATACTTTTTATTTTGAGGTAAATATATAGGAAATTTTCAATATCCGGTTGACAATCCACTTTATTATATAATATTATGTTGTGTAAACCGCATAAATTTCTATATAATCTAATGAAAAATTGAATAAATCGGAAAATGTACATATTATAATGGGAAAGTTCTGTTCTATTTTCATTTGAAATTGAAAAATAATTATTATTTTTATATTCAATTTCAATATATCTCTACTTAATGACAACTGCAGGAATGGTTCCATAAATATAAGATGATATTTCAAGAGGATTTGCTGATTTAATTTAATAAATTATCACGAGATGCTTGAATTATTTTATAAATGCGATAATAAAAAGTGCTTTGGGTAGGTTCTTGCAGAATGCTATTTATATTTATTTTTTATGAAATTAAAGGGTTCGTCGTGAAAAACCTACAAACCACCATGGTAATGAAAACCTATTGTAATTTTTAGTTGACCAGGGCTTTGCCCCGTGCGGCCTTTCACCATACAAACCCCAATGAAGTCTTCACCTACAAACCTGTCAATTTGCTTCGCTCGGTAACATTCTTATTCTCCATATTTCCATTTTCTGCATACTTTTCTTCTTTCAATTTTTTTTAAATTTTTCCCCTTCTCTCCATCTATATCTTCTCCATCAAATCTCTCTTCTTTCCTTTATTCGCTCTTTTAATCCTCTTTACTTTATCTTTTGTTCCTACTTCCTTTTTACTCTTTTTTTACAAATTTGTTAATAAAATCTTGTGATTGATGCTTATATGTCCTAGAGTTCTTATCATTATCTTCCCCATCATTTTCCTTAAATTTTTCTTCTTTATTCATTTTCTTTGTATTTTCCATTTTGTTTACTAAATTGGTTTTGGGTCTTCTTTTTCAGCTCTACTTATTTTTTGGTTGTTCTTTTTCTTATTCGCTTGTCACGAATAATTATGCTTGTTTATATATACAAATGTCATTACTTATATAACCTGCAATGGCATTTTTTAATTATAAATATAATTTCTGTCTTTAATTCTTATAATTTTTTAGTTTACAAAATCTTTCGACACACAGAAAAATTTTGTTTTTTTTTATTATTTGAATATTTTTTATGTCATTCGTACATTTCATGTATATATACGCATTTGTTTCTTCAAAATATATTGTAAGTAATATTCTTACATGAATACGAGACTAAACCATATCATCTTACTGTAAAAGTTGTATTATTTCGTACGCGTCCTCTATACTTTGGCACAATTGTTTAAATATTATTGTAAAACTTTTTTAAAATAAAAAGTATATTCGGTAAATGAAAATAATATCCAACAACAATATATAACAACAAAAAGGTCAAAACATGAGAAATTAATAAAGAATAATGGTTAATAAACATCATCATCGTCACACAACAGTCAAGATATTATAAGTCCGGTCTTATTTCTTGTATTGCATATAAATATTGTTATATGTCTCACATATGTGATATGTGTGTGCAAAAGTTAAGTTGTTTTCTTGGAATTCAATTGTCTTTTAATATATAACATGCATTTATTTATTTGTGTAAATGTTATATATATTATTATATGTAGATACTTCTTATATTATGTGAGAATTATCTTGTTCTAAATCTTATTATATTATTTTTTAATAACATATTGAGTTATATGCGTTAAATTGTATATATCTCAGTATCTTATCTGAAGAAACGATCAATTTCCGATTATTGTTTTCATAAAATATTGTAATTTTTTCAAAAATTCTTTATATATCAATTCAAGGCAACACTGAGACCAAATGGAACTACTATCGCATAAATTCCCAAGATAGAGTTTTATTCCTGTTCGAGGTCCGAGGATTAACTTAAAATGTTGACTTTTTTCAAAATTACGGGCTATAAGTATATAGGGTGGTTCTTGCAACAATACATTTACATATGTAAAATAAAAATAAACACCCTGTGTATGGATCCAGGTCACATATATATACAGTAACATAATAAGAACAAGGTATATTATATATGATTGATATACATATGTTTATTTGCAACGAAAAATTGTTCATGTTATTATTACGAACAAAATAACGAGGTTAAAAGTTAAGCAATTTTATAAACTATGTGTATCTTGAGTGCTCACCGCTTGATCATTGTGCGACGTGCGTTCAAATTCAAGTCTTTATTTGGCTTTATTATAAAAGCGAAAATCTTCAAAGTTAAATAAAAATTTTATCGCATTAATATATTTTGATGGAGGAGTGGAAAGAATATGAATGTATATACTTCACCTTATGTACAATTTCATTTAAAAACCATTTAGGTTATTATTATTATTATAAAACTTATGTAACACAAATTTTAAATTAAATCGATTAAAATCTTACAATAAACCAAATGTTATTATTATTTTGTTGATCGTGACTATATATTCATCGCAGACAATTTCCTAAGATATTCAAATATTGTTTTTTAGATTCGTTTTCGATTCTATATGTTCGGCCACGTCTTAATATAATATTTGTCATAATATTGTTTTAAATCAAATAATATATTGTTTCATAAGATTGAATTCAAAATATTGTACACAAAAGAATTATTCATAAACATAATAAACGATGAGCATACCGCAACATATTATGCAAGAAGAATTTCAATAAAAAAACAATATAATATAAATCTAATCAAATTTTGTGTTAAGATTGTAATATTCAGTGCTCATCGAATTATATGAATAGAATTCTGTTAAAATGCTTCTATATCCATATAGATTTTACATAAGAATTCGCATTATGATGTCATATAGTTTTTGCAAAACAAGTTTAATTCGAAAAAACTCTTATACGCGGGTTAAATTTAACGCTTTTTTTGCCCAAAAATTTATATAATCAAGAGTTTGATCACGTTTCATCATATTATATATAAATAATAGAGAATTTTTCCAGGGTTGGCAAAATGACGGGTATTATGGTATGATTATAACTTCTGATCTGATAATAACTTGTCTTCTTATTAAATATAAAAAAAATCATGTACAAAAATAAGGTAAGACTTTGTGTTGACCGATTATCCTGTTCCTAAATTTGATTTTTTTTTTATTTAACCCATCTTGTACCAAGAAATTTCAACGCTGTCCGATTTTGATGATTTTTTAAGAGGATGCTTAGATTTGCTTAAAAACGATTTAGCAAAAAAAAATGGTTTTCCGCCTTTCCAATTTCTCGGAAAATGTCGGGTGAAAAATCACCCGTTTGAACAAAGTCATGATACAAATTTATGGTTGGTTACAGTGGCAAATACAAAAAAAAATTATCTAGACTTCAATTCAAGTAGCAGAAAAAACACAGTATAATAATAACCAATTTAATTTGAATGACCTTGATTTCATTGTAAAGGCAGAATTCTGTTTGAGAAGATGGACGACAATTTGGCAACAGATTTTGCGATTTACAAAGACTTTATATAGATTAGATTTGGAGAAGAAGAGCCTTTTGATAAGGCAAGACACAAAATACCCCAAATGACAAACTAAGACAGACCCCGTTAGATCCAACTAGTTGAATTGAGAAAACCTAGGAGCTCCATGATCTCTAGGATAGCTATCGCCTATCGGAGCCTTAGTCAGTATGTATGTGCTTTCCCAGTAAACTATGTCCCAAAATACTGAGAGCAGGGCAATTACATTTCAGCATGAAAATGCTTGAACATCTTCGGATCGTTCACATCACAACAACTGCGACAACACACATTGTGTAGGATCCTCAACCTATAGCCACATTGATGTCAATAGACCAGTGGCTAGAGATATTTGCAAGCAATCGAGATATGTCTAAGCAAGCAGACCCATAAAAAGGTCCAGGACTGCTACGACGACGGAATCTTGTTATACAGTGGCACCACTTTCAATTGTGGATACAGTTTCGGTAGTATATATATACGCTACAGCTTTATCAGGGAAGTCTACGCCGCCTTTCGATTAATTATATTTATGGTACATATTGCAACATCTAAATCATCTGTGATGTATCAGATGATGATAGTTCCGGATAGGTAGATATTTTAGCGACATGTCATTGTAATATGGGGTTTGTGGCAGCCATCTTTCATTTGGAAAATATTGGTTACAAAAAAGGCTGAAAACAATCCTTTTTCTTACCTATCCAAAAGGATAGATAAAACAATTTCCGGATAGGTAGATATTTTAGCGACATGTCATGTAATATGGGGTTTGTGGCAGCCATCTTTAATTTAGAAAATATTGGTTACAAAAAAGGCTGAAAACAAGCCTTTTTCTTACCTGTCCAAAAGGATAGATAAAAATATTTCATGTAGTTAAACTAGTATAGATAATGAAAGCTAAAAGTCCAAACTAATATATAAATCTTATCATAGTTTTAAAATTACATTTAGTTAGTTAAAAAACCCGCTCAATGTCCATTATTTTTGCCGGGTAAAATTTCGTGGTACAATATGGGTTAAATTAATATGGATATGAAAAAAAACGTCAACACATCTCTGAAAATTACGGTTTTTCCTGGACAAACCGGGTCCAACCCTGGACGGTATTGTTGCTGTTATGTTTTTTGTTCAAATTCTTACTCGCTTTGATTAATATACGATTATTTTCTAATTTATTTAAATAAAATTGGTTTAGTTTATTTAAATTTAATTTTTCAACTTTAAAATCATGTCTCTTTTTTATTGTATAATTTATAGCCGATATAGCTTAGCTGATATTGTTGTATGCTTATATGTATATGGTTTTTATTTACGCGCGAATATATTGCTGCGCGATATTGTTAAAAGTCATATGTCTTTATAAAATTGATTAAATTTACATATATAACACACAATAATTGAAAGAGTGAAACATATTAATTTGAGAGTATATATCATTTATTTTGATTATTTCGGATGAGATAATTATACGTTGTTGTGTCATATCTAAAGGATCGGATTATGTATATAGTCTCATGTCCATTGTCCATGCTGAAGAGTTTTGTCCTCTAACTCTAACTAAATGGATGGCATAGACTTAATTTTTACATGAAAAAAAAACGTAAAATAATAATATATAAAATTACATTTAATATTTATATAAATAATAATTTTATTACACAAATAACATTGAAGACAAATAAT
This sequence comes from Diadocidia ferruginosa, assembly GCA_027564275.1. Lineage (NCBI taxonomy): Eukaryota > Metazoa > Arthropoda > Insecta > Diptera > Diadocidiidae > Diadocidia > Diadocidia ferruginosa. The sequence goes on along the minus strand of JANSTW010125108.1, from coordinate 6,433 downwards.
ATTATTACATTAATGGATTACATTAGTCAACAATTTATATTCTAAATTTACATTATAATTTTTTATTATAGAATTTATTTATGATGATGAAAATTCTATTCATAGAATACTATATAGTTATACAGGGAAATTTTCTGCAATTCGTATATCCAAATCCCACTGAAATGTGTGATGTAATACATAATATTGTTCTGCATGACATCACAGCACATGTAAATAATATTATAGTAGTATTTATCAAAATTTGTAAAATTTATTACATAGAAATTATTCTAAACGAATAATTAGAGTTTCTTCAAAAACTTAGAAAACAAATTATTGCAAAATAATGCTAAAATATGACACAGGGCATTCCTTGTAAAAAAAATCAATCTAAATTTAACCAAGTTATTTAAAATTATTTAAACAAAATAAATTAGGAATTCTATAATTTTCTAATTTATATTTCTATTAATAAAATAATTCCAAATAATGAAAAAAAAATTATTGTAATTATTAATACAAATTAATAACATTTATGAAAAGAGGTATTTGTTAAACGAAGATAATAAAGATAATTTCGCCATCTTTAATTTTTTTGAACTTGTTTTTTGTTTTCAATAAATCAAAAAAAAATTGCTTCATTCGAAATTAAACCATACTGCCACTGCTAACTTTATTTATAATAACTTATAACTTCTATACATTATAAGAAACCATACAATATAAATAAATTATATAATTATGATCGTTGTTTTAGTTTTTTACCATATGTGGCAGAAAAAAAATGGGTCAAAAGCAAAACATATATAACAAAAAAAAACATACATATAGTCATAAATCTTAATATGAACAAAAAAAGAACGTTTCGAAGAATGTTTCAAATATAATTTTTAAAAAACTTATTTTTTGTATCGCAGCTTTATATAAGTACAGCGATATTTATATACGTAAAAGCCGCTAATAATTCTATAAAACGACAACAACGAAAAAAATTAATTAACATTTTGATTTTTAATTGATGATAACGAAAAAAAAATTATAAAAACTTTATTTATAACAAGTATATATAGTAATGCGAGAAATTTTATTGTAAGCAGCACAGTTAAGTAGACAACCGTATATAAAAGTTATAATATTTAAACTTAAGTTATATATTTTGCTCTGTAAATATAAAAAAAATAATTATAAAAGTAAAATGTGTGCGGTAATATAATAAAAAAAACTTGCGGAATTTATCATAATATATACAAGTTCAGTAACTTTTTAATGTAAAAATAATATTTTTTTATTATTTGATTTCAATTGGATGTGTCGGTTCTTGTATATAGAAAATATTATTATTTTAGAGTTATCTAACTATATGAAATATTTACGATAATTTCTAATATACGGCTTAATGCGCTCTAGATTAGAGAAAAATAATTATATAATCAATTGCTTATAAGACGATTTTGACGGTTTTTTTTTTTAAGACCACAAACCTTCGATCGATTGATTGATTTATTTCTCAGATTTTTTTTTTATTTTCCCGAACATCGAACAAACCGACAATTTACAGCAAAACAACATGGAGTAATGTCCGCTATTCAGTCAATAAAATCTGGAGTACCACAAGGTAGTGTCTTAGGACCTATTACTTACATAATATTTACATCGGACTTACCAGTATCTAACAATACAATAATACGATACGGCCATAATGGCTTCCTATGAAGATTTCTTTTCGCATCTCAAAGGATTCAGTTTCATTTTAACAAATTACAAAACTGGCTGCATATCTGGCGAATAAAAGTAAATGAATCGAAACCAACTCATATAACGTTTACGAACAGAACACAAAAATTTCTGTAATTTGCTGTAAGTTAAATAATTGTATAATACCCTATATCTGTAAAAGACCTGGGAATACATCTTATGCAATAGAAGGCTAAATTGAAAAAAAAACATATCTGGACTAAACGAAAACAATTGGGAATAACATTTACAAATATGAATACTGGCTAATTGGGAACAAATCACAAATGACATTGAAAAGTAAACTACTCTTATACAAATCTATCCTGAAACCTATATGGACTTATGGAATTCAACTTTTGGAATCAGCTGACGTGTTAAACATTGAAATACTGCAAAGATTTCAATCAAAAGTTTTCCGAAACATATAGTTAATGCGCCAAATTTGTTCCAAAACGGGTTATTCACCATGCAAATAAAAACTGTTAAATAAGAAATAATAGAAATCAGTGAAAAATACCAAGAGGCTACTTAATCATCCAAATATCTTGACACTCGATATCCTTAACCAACGGCGTAATAGGAGGCTTAAAAGAACTGACCCACTTGTTGACTTGCTAAATTGATCCAGTAAAAAAACAAGTTACTCTAACATATAATCAAATAATCAATATAAAAAAAAATAATAAAAATAATTTCTTCTCTGGAAAGTTTATGTAGAAAATGTCTATAATTTATTTTGTGCTTACTAAATTGGAAACATTTCTTTAGATTTAATACCGAAGCGCAGAGGCAAAGTAAAATCCTCTTGCGTATCAATTAAAATCCTTTTATAACAAAACGACTGCTAAATTGTGCTTGTCAAAATGAAAATATATAGTTTTTCCATTTTCCCTTTTTATCTCGCCTTTTATATAATATTTTTTTTTTTTTTCTATAAATACAAAACAAATCCTTATATGGCAAATTATATTGTACATTTTGTACATAATATGTATGGCGAGAAATACGTGAAAAACATTTTAATAACCGAAAATAATTTATTTTCATTCAGTTGACCTCCATTTTAATCTTGTGATTATTCCATATAATATGCTTTGCGTCTGAGATATTGTACGCGCATTAACAAGAAGCAAAAAAGGAAAATAAATCTCATTTAATGTTGATAGTGACGTTGTGAATTTATTATATCGCATGAATTGAATACTTTTTCTTACTAATATTATTGTTGTAAGCCTCTAAAGAGACCAACCCAAAATATGGTCTTTTTTGTCATTTAACCACATCTTGACCACATGAGTGTCTATATCATATATCATGTTCACTTGTATAGCCAAGCACATAGTAAATAAATTATTTTTCTTGACCGTCACGGTTAAAGCTTTTTTTAGCAAAAATCGTTAAAACAATAAAAACAAATAACTATATTAATGATTCATAAGAATTTATTCTCACAATAAATCATCTTGCGCCTTTAAATAAAAGCTATGTGGCTGGCAAAGTTATTTAAAATTCTGTGTTTTTTTTTTGCTTTAAATGAAGATCTGCTCAAATAATACAGCGCGCCAGAAACCGGTTGATTTATGATTTGTTTTTGCTAAATTATTTTATTTATTTATGGAAGATACTACACCGATAACTAGTTATTAAAATTCAGAATATAATGTTTACAAAATGTATTTTGCCAAAACTGGAAATTGAAAACTGTGCGAAATGCGACCGCGATATAATTGCAGAGATATTGATTTGCAAATTACCACAGAATATCTTCCTCAATTATATTGTTGTGGGTGTGTAATATTTTCTGAAATTAGCTTTTAAAATTCAATTTTTTTCGGCAAAATCTTCAGTAGCTGTATATGTTGGGCACAGTGAGAAATAAATATGGCTATATATAAAATCATTTAATAATAATAATAATAATTTACCACTACAACCCGGTTTGGGTCTTGGGCTAAACCGTTATCACTGTTTAATCTTATTACTAGGTTCTTTCATGACAAACCGTTTTTAATGTGGAATGTTGTCAGCATGTCGCACCGGTTATAAAATCATTTACTTAGAACTAAACTACAATATACCGGTAAAATTATTTAAATCCTTTATAATCGCTGGTGTAAAAACCTTGTTTCTTTAAGTAAATGTATGCGTACAAATGACGATAATATGAATACAAAATAATATTGTCAGCAGAGCGTTAAATATCAGATCTGTTCACAGGTTTTCATATTTAAAAGATGTGAATTTAATTTTATATCGCCGCAGTATAGGCAGAGCATCGTATTGTGCTGAATTGCTAGATCTGCAAATCTAATCATATACTCGTTTCAATGTAAATTGTAAAGTGCATGGAGATTTGAGCAGAACCAACTAAAAAAACCTCATATAGTCATATATGTCCATTTCCTTTGTTGATTTTATATATTTAGAATATATTCAACATCATTGCGTTGTTGGCTGAAAATTAGAGCTTTTCGATGTTGAAATTTCAATTTTTTCTTACTGTGAAAGTATATATAAATGAATATTGCATAGATTATGTAACTTGTTTTTTTTATCGAATAAGTTTATCTGCTGACATATCTTTTACCTCTTTGTGTATGATACTCACATTTTTGTTTTTAATATAAACGACAAGGGTTTCACCTTGAAGTTTTTATTAAGGTTTTTTTTTTGTTGTCTTTAAAAGTCAACCGGTTCATTCGGCTATATTATTTCGATAGAGTGTGTTAAGTTAGCAAATTCTAAGTGTATATTTATACCATGCGATAAAAACGATTAAATCAATATTTATTTATATATAGCTTTATGTTCTGGCAAATCTAAGGATATTCTATTGAATTTTACAATTATTAGAAAATCTTTTGGGAACAGCTATAGAATAATTAGTGATAATTGTACAGGCATAAATTTGTTTTTCAATGTTTCTATATATATTAAACCTAGTGATTATTATTATAGAAATTCTAGGAAAATATTTTTTATTGTAAAATCTGAAGTTTAATTACTTTCATACTTTCTTGCAACGAAAAAAGCTTTCCCTTATCTATATTAGAAAAATATAAACAATGCAATGGCATGAAATATGTTTATGAGCTAGAAAATATATGTATATAATGACACAAAGCTACATAATAAAACTTGTAAAATTTTATATATTCCACAAATATGTTAATTATTTAGAATTTTCAAAGAAATTCCTTCTTTAAATTTTATTAATTTTTGCCACGATTTTCTTTTATAAAAACGGCCCATATCACATTACACACAATTACAAAAGGCCTTCTCATATAAGTATACCTATTACCTTTATAAAAAAAACTTAAGAGAAAATATTTTTGTACTCAAAATTATATAGAAAAACCACTTAACTTATTCATGTTATAAAATAAATATTTTTGGTTCCATATAAAGACAAGTATGATAACTCAGTCTTAATGGAATATAAAATGAAGTTCTTTAACTTTGCCATTTTTCATCGCAAGGTTTTGTAGAATGTGTAGAATTTCATGCTCATATTTGTAATGTAAATAACTCAAGTTATCATACTTGTCATTGATAACGACAATTTGCAAATTCACATTGAAAATACATATAGTGGTGGGTAGTTTGGGGTTGTTTTATTATAACATGTTACATAAATGAATATGAATTGCGTTGCGTGTTAACTAGAAATTATTTAAATTTATATTTTGGTTAGGCCTTATACAATGTTTATAAAATTAGAGATGTGAAGCTTTATTTCACACAGGGTATATGTAACATTATAATTAAGTGTGTAAATATATATTATGTTATTAATATATGTGGTTTTGTGACCTATGTCAATGTATATATACGCTGTGAGTCTTGTGTGTCCATCGACCTTGAATTATTGATGTACTTACGTCATGTTCTCGCATGTGGCATGTATACCTATAAAATAACTAAAATCTAAATTTAAATTTATTATGGAAAAATTACTTATATACCCAAAATTTATAATCAAAATAGCTCATTATTTGCTATATACTATAGGTTCTTTAGAATATTAATGTAATTTCGAGAGCCTGTTAAAAAATTTCAACTTCGATTTTTTTTCATTGGAACGTAACAAAAATGTTAATTATACACTAATACATGAATGAAAATGTCTACATGATTAAAAATTGTAATAAATTGAACCAAAAAGTACAAGATCTACTAAAGAAAATGTCTAAATTACGTACTCTCTCCATGAAATACCACATGACAATTGGAATTTTGTCTATCTCGCATACAGTAGCAAAGATAGAGTTTGTGCTACTCAAATAAGCAGAACAGAAAATATTAATGCGTTAAAAGAAGTTGCTGACACTCCACATTTGATATAGTCAAAGATATAGTCGTCAATGAAAACCTTGGTATCAGATAGAAAAAAAGCGTAAACATGCTCCCTAGCTTTGGGTAAAGGACACGATGATGATGAAAAGAAGTAGAAATATTTTTATCATGAGAAAAATACACGTGACGGTGTTTCTATATAGAATTGAATATATAGTTTATCAAATCAAACCTCACTTTTGCTTCCATATTTTTTACCTTTGTGGCTATATAAATTATATAATCATACGCAGTCACTTAACAAAAAAAAATCGGTCCCAGTATAACTGGGATGCTGTTTTTACTATATTTTTACATTTGAAAACTGACACAAACCAAAATATTCTCTATTAGTTCACATTTTTATTCAAAAATT
>JANSTW010124997.1:0-16714 GCA_027564275.1 Diadocidia ferruginosa | reverse complement strand
AAAATGAATAAATTAAACTGATTTCTATAGCAATCGTAGTCTTTTTACATCTCCTAACGATTCCCTAACAAATTCCTTGGATACTAAAATAGTCAGAAAACAGACCAAAGAAAATAGTGGACAATACATAGGGATTTTTTTGACGGATGGTTAGTTCTTAGTTTCTCTGTGTACGATGAAACATTTATGAGACCATACAAACTCCAAAATTATACCTGCTGAATGTGGGCTGCTCCACACTGCAAACCTTAGATTACACAAGATGTAATATACAATATGATGTTGTTAAAGGTTTACCCCCAATTGTCGAGTTGAGAGTGTTATTCGCATATATATACATAATTTATATACAATATATTATGATAATGTGACTAGTTTTGTACAATAGTCGATGGCAAAATGATTATTTTAAACTTTATAAATAGAATTTAGTTCGGTTAAATAATATGTTGAATAATGAAATTTTGACAAAGAAACTTTCATGTTTTGTATAATTATGCATATATAGCATAGCCAGCACATGAGATCTTCTATAATATAATCTACAGAAATAGTGTTTGTAACACAAAGATATTGTATAAAATACAAAATTAAAATTATCATCATCAGCAAATATATAATTCAAAAAGGAAATTCCATATAATTTATATATATATGAACTATATAGGTATACATAATGTCCTACAAAGGACTTTCTAAAACACATAACATTTTCACATAATAACAAATATTTTCTATCATTTCCTCATCACTCACACTGAAATCTTTGTTGTTGGAAAAGATATGAATTTGGAGAATTTGTGTATCTTTTTTTGAAATTTATAATTTTAAGATTATGTGCTCATGTAAGTGGGAAATTGATTTAACATATTTTAGGCTGCAGGATGTTATATTTTGGTTAAATTACATGACTTCTTATAATAAAAATGTTAATAGATTAATTTTTTTCATATAAATAAAACTATGGGCCAATTTATTAGTTTATAGATTTTTTAAACTTGTTTATGGAGTTTCTCAGCCATACTGATGATGGGACGTAGGTCTCGAAACGAGTTTTAAGCGATTAAATGTGCGCTTTGTCCTGGGTGACCCACTAATTTATTTTAGAAAAGCTTTGCTTTGAATTGGCCCGATTAGCCTGTTTTAAAGTATTTACATTTATAAATATTTTTTTTTTATTTTCTATAAATAAGAAGTGTCTTATGTAGGTCCAGATCTATTTATTTTATATATCTAAGGTGTTCTTATATTCAGTTTATAGTTTAGAAACTGCGAATAATTTTTTTTGCACAAATTTCATATATCCTTTGTGGAAAACATATCTAGTTATATATAAACAGAAAGATAGAACCACTTACATAGCCATATACGATAAAACATTTGTTCTATATAGAGTTATAAAAATCCACAAAACGCATAAACTTGCTGATATGTATTCATATGCACACATATATAGTTTTAAGCATTTAATGGTTTATTTATAATGGAGCTGTAGAATTGCGAAAACTTTGTAATTACATTAAAATATTCGGAAAATTTTCACCACTCTTGCTTGCATATGCAACTAATATATGTATAGTAAAACCAGTGGCGACGGTAACCCGCAGGAGGCTGACATTTTGCAAAGAGATATTTACTATATTGCAGGTACAAGAGAAAATGCGAAAAAGATGGGCAAATACATATCAATCAAAGATTTTTTCAGAAACGTTTTGTGAAGAATGCAAATCTAGTAAAGATTTGGGCTAGAGAACATAAGGAATAGGAAAATATTGAAGAGACGGAAGAACAGCTAAGAAGCAACAGAAGAAACGAAAAAAGAAGATACGAGATAAGAGAAGGTAGAAGAGAAGAAATAACAGCGAAAGTGCAAGAGAGCGAACATTCTCTAAACTTGACACCATCCTCTCCCTATATTCTATATAAAATTACCCTCCGATAAAAAAATATATTACGAATTTAGGAGGCAACGCCCAAAGTTAGGCAAAAAATAAGTCAAAATTCTCTGTGTATAACGTATATTTATTATTTAATAGCTATAAGAACTATTTAAATTTTTTTTCACTCTAAATTTGCTTTTTAATTTTTCAAATTAATTGTAAAAGCAAATTTATTGTATGCACCAATTTTGTGAAATTGTTTCTTACCAGGGGACTACCGCCTCTCCATAACTCCCAAATGTTAGAGTTTATTTCTTAATTTACTAAATTATTTGGGCCAGGGGGAACGACGAAAAAAATATAAAAAATACGATTTGTGCAATTCGTTCTTATCAACGGGCGGCGAATCTGCAGTATATAGCAAAATAGGACCCCCCCTTCTATCCTGTAAAGGTTCATCCCCCGACAAAAAAATATACTATGACTTTTGGAGGAAACCACCCCTCCTAGCTGCAGGGGTGGGGTTTAAAGTTTGCACGAAAAAGTTTTAAAATGGGCAATAAAAATTGTTTGTAGTTTGAACTTAAGAGGAAGGGCTTAACTTTTTTATGCAAAAACATTGAAATATATACATTTATAGGGTTTGTATGATGTCGAATAAAAGGTTTTGACAAAAGCTACATCTTTCGTTCTAAATATTGTAATCCATCGTTTTCCCATCAGCCCTCAGAAGAGGTTTAAAGAATAAGAAATGTCTTAGAAAGAAGATTTTATTTGTCTGTCTGTGGGCAGAAGAAGAAACGATAGACTAAAACCCTTTAAACTAAATTTTTAGCGCTTGTCAAGACCTTTTATTTAAATACATATACAACCCATATAAAAATGTATTTTTGATAAGCCCCTCCCATTTTGAAAAAGAGGGGGAAGACGGGGGGGTTGGCCCCGCATAAGCTCACACTAGAAAAAATTTTAATTTGCCTATTCTTCCATTCTGTATAGGTGTGACATCATAATATTGCATTTTAAAACATTTGCGTACAAACTTTACTTACCGCCCTGTCGAAAGGGCAAGTTTTCCCCAAAAGTCATAATATAATTATTTTGTCGAAAGATGCCTCTTTACAGGATAAAGAGAGTGTAGTCTTATTCGGAGCATATTCGCTATATTGCAGTTCAGTCCAAAGGGCTACCGTCTAACAAACCTCTTTCATTTCGATTTTTTTAATTGATTTGATAAATATGAAAAAAAAAATTAGTTGGTAACTTCTAGGTTTTGAAAATACGGTTTTAGTTCCACCTCTTTTTAAGTTAAGTTATGTAAGTACTTGAAATACCTTTCATATGATACCAAACACTCCCTTTTCTGTCTTTTCTCATTTTATGGGCGATCATTTTTTATGCATTTTGTCTTATTTGACCAGCTATCGTTTAAAAAAGAGTCCCTTCTCTCAAAATTTATAAAAAAAAATTGTCCGCACCGGGCTTGTCTGCTCTTCTGCACTTCTGTCGAAAGAAGAAGAGAAGGACGATGAAACCAAGAAGAGAGGGAAGACAAGAAAGGCGAAAAGAGAAGGAAGAAGAGAGAATGCAAAAAAAGGGAAAATAAAGATAAACATAGATTGGAAAAGAAAAGAAAGAAGAGAAGGTAGAAAAAATAAAAGAAAAAGAAGGTATAAGAAAAGAAAAGAAGGAAAGTAAAATGAAGGAAGAAGAAAAGGATTCTAAAAATCTCAAAGTTTATAATGTTGACGAGTTGGGCGTCATTTAAAAAAAGTTAGGTGATTTCCGCAGGATACGTTACTGGAATAAAATATAAAGCAATGTATACATTGTGTTATTAGTGTTATACACTATTTTCATTACTATATTACATACGTACGTATATCTGTATAACATATATAATGCATTGAAAATGAAGGATAAAATATTCACTTTTTGTGTATATTTTATAGTAGACGCAGCCCATAAAACATTGCAGAAGAATATACTTAACTTTGTTATTTATTTTCACACTACATTGCACATGTTTATATACACAGTAAGGAGCAAAAAAAAACCACGATCGTACCATCTAACCAGTCGTTTCTATTCTTAATTTTTTTATTTCCTAAATTATTTTCTTTATAGCTGTATGTACCCTGTAAAATATCACAGAAAATTTGCCAAGAAAATTGCATTTGCGAGAAGATTGTTCATTTTGATTCTATATATTGTGAAAACGAGCTGTGTAAATCATCGTGGGTCACAATTTTATGGCTAAAGAGCTACAACATTTAAAAAATAAAATCTATATAGACTGTGTTCAAAAAATTTCCTAACCTCACTTTTTTAGTGCAAATAATATCCAGCCGCACAAAAACAACAACCAATTGTATTGAGAAACGGATATTATTTTGACATTTAACATGCTTTATTGTATAAATTTATAATTTAAATTTAATTTTTCGATATTTTTTTTATATAATAGAGACGATTAACAAAAGAAGATAACAATGATAATGTAAATTTTTATTATATTATATTATTTATAATTTATAATTTAAGATTTTGTATTTATATTAAAAGAGCGATTCGAGCAATTTCTTTTTATTATATTGTTTAAACATCCTTTGTGGAGCTGGTGGAGCGAATTGAGGTTCTGCACGGGCATCACTGCTGTACATATAAATGTACATATATGCTTCAGTTTTTGTACAAAATAACTATATGTACGAGAAAATCAGTAACATATAATTGCTACCCTTGCTTATGATAGAGTAAAAATTATAAAACGATGAAGCAGCTTATATGGGGTTCTTTCACATATTATATATACCTTTAGTTATATAGATACATAATTATATTTGAATTTCCCCCGCGTATACATATTTAAGTTATGTGTGTTAACCTATAATATTATATTCACGTTTTACCATTTTAATTTTAGTATTTTAAATGAAATTTTATGTGTTTTATATAAAATTATGTAAAGCAGTTTATGTCTAGTCTGTGACGTCGTAATACCCCGATTTGAATTAAGAAACTATATAATATAGCTTTTACCTTACATATTATGGTACTACCTAGCACTGTTTTATTTATAAATTAACACTTTTTATTTTAAATAATCAGACTTTTATATTCTCAATTCATATTGCATTTTATGCAAAGATTCTGAAAAATATTGTAAAATTGCAGCAAAAAAGACGATATTCTGGTCAAAAGTCTCTAAAGTCTGTATTTTATCTAGATTATTTTATTGTACATATAATATGTATATAGATATTTATGCACATTCACAAAATATTATGTATGTACATAAATGTTTATTCGAAATTGGCGTTTTGCCATTTTCTCCAAAAAAGGGAAACTCAAAACCAATTCAATTGAAAACATTTACTATATGTACAATGTACATAATATAGTAAGGTATCACCACAGAGAATAGAATATATCAGATAATTCACGTTATATATAAAAATAATCCACTTTTTTCAGGTGGACCTACGACTTTGAGGCTTTTTAAAATATGGAAATAATAATATTTTTCTTTTCTAAAATATTTGCTGATATGTTAACTTTAATGTTACAAACAATTTAAGTGTGTAAGTATAACAGTTAGGCTAATATATTAGTATAATCATTCTAATGTTCGTCGTAGGTCCATAAGGAAAATGGATTATTTTTATATATGGCGTGAAATCTCTGATATATTCTGTTCTCTGTGGTATTACATACAGTTTTTATATACTTTTGTTTATAGATAACCTGCAATAACTTTGTACAATATACCTAAAGCTATATACAATGCTGTTCAATCTCTCTCAGCTGCGAAAAATAAGTTCTATAAATCAACCTTACCACAATATAAGTATATATATATAAATACAATAAAAAACTTTCTGACATTTTGTACAAATTTTACAAAAACAAAACCAACCAATACATATCCGTAATCTCATATATATTATTCTTAAATTTGAACAGCATTACGAAAATCTTCAAACAATTCATCAAATGCAATGGAAAAATGTATATGGTAAAGCTGTATGTCGGTTTTTTGTATATAATTTATTATTCATATAAATAAAAATATTTTAATTTTTAATTAACGAAAGTTTTATACGTAGAGAATAATTTAGAAATCTTGCAAGTTTTATTTATAATATTTGGTTATTATGCGGTTAATCTGAACATTTGATTAATTAACTTATTTTTAAACGTACACAAATTGATCAAAATTTAAATATAACAAAAATTTTTTTCTAAAGACTTCAATACAATTTCTCAATGTAAATGAATGCTTTTTCTTTTAATAGTCCGAAAACTCTTTCAAAGTTAACACAAATTTTTCAGCTTACTAATTTCATGGAACGCCACGCAGCTTTGGAGAAAAAACTAGATAGTGTAATTTGATTAATTGACTTATTTTTAAACGTTCATACTTAAATTAATCAAAATTAAAATCTTAAAACTTTTTTTCCAAAGACTTCAATTCTAATACTGTATATAAATAAAAGCTTTTCTTTCAATAGTCCGAAAGCTCTTTGAAAGTGAATATAATTTTTTTAGCTTTTTAATTTATAGTTAGGTCTAAGACTGCAATCGGCTTATTTTATGCTGTTAAAAGGATATTTATTGTTGATTATGATAAATCTAAATAATTTAAGATTTTTGGACAATGTTTCCAAGAAAAAAAATCAAGATGGCGGAGATATTCAAGATGGCGGCTATTGAGACACTTTGCTCTGTATCACCGTCATTTATGAATCGATTTTTATGAAACAAACTTTATTATATAGTTTATATAGTTTTTAAGTGTTTTGTGATCGACTAGTTAAAAAAACCCCACATTAAAACAGTATAAATACAGTAAATAAAGGATTTTATTACCTATTATAGGAGTTAAATTCATAAAAATCTTTTTTTTTTCAAATAACAAAATTTTTGAGAAAAAACAAACATTTTTCTGGAATATAATAAACTTTGTTTTATTCAAGTCGGTTCATAAATGGCCGAGATACAGGATATAGTATCTCAAGAGCCACCATCTTGAATTCAGCCGCCATTTGTATTGTTTTTTCTTGGAAACATGATTTGATAAATTACTTATTAACCAATTAAAATTTGTTTCATGAAAATCGGTTAATAAATGACGGAGATACAAGAAAATGAATTAAAATCCGCCATCTTGAATAAGTCCGCCATTTTAAATTTTATATGTACAATTTATTTTTTTTAAATTAAGAAAGAATAAAACTATAAAGCCATATTGGATCGGACATTTTGAATTTGAAAATATATTTTAAAATTAAATGTATTTATATGACAGATTCTTCATATAGTCTAAAAGCCTCCTCACTGATCACCAAAAATATATGAAACGTGCGAGTTGCTGACAACAATCCACCTTTGACAGCTCGCCACTGATTTTAAACTACTTATACTTAGGTCTAAAGAATATCTATCAATTTCATGCGCTTATTTTATAGTAAACTTAGTAAATTTAAAGCAAAATCATAATACACTCTAAATAAATAAATTTAAAAAAAAAAACTCAACTTACCATCATCATACTCGTTCGAGTAAATATTGTCTTGTTGCTCAATAAAGTAATTTACAGCTATAAAGCGTTTGTTTAATTTGTTAAAGAAAATATATAAAAAATAAGAAAAATATTAACATGCACAGCGCAGACGTGTATTTAACCCATTAGGTGTCAGCTTATTGAATAGCAAAATGTGACATGACTTTACATCCAAATACATAACGCCCAAAAGCTTTAAAAAGCTTTTTTTAATTTTTTCTAATTCTTCTAAACCGACATAGTAGCCAATATACTATACATTGCGTTGTTTCGGTTTTTAGCAAAGACACAAACCATAAATAAGTTTTCGTGTGATTGTAGCGGTTTTAAGCTTTAAAGCTTTGGGCGTTAAGTCTTGTGAGTACAATAAATTTTTAGCGATTCAAAAATAGTTTTAGAATTAACATAACAATTCTAAATCTATTTTTGAATCGCTAAAATTTTTTTTTAATTTAATTAATTAGATTCCGAAAAAAATTTACTTCGTATTCAAATTAAATTTAAAAAAAAAAATGAAATGCTGGGTCCGAATGGGTTAAATTCGTTAGTTTTATACTAAAATAAAATTTTTAAAGTTAATTTTAAGAAAAGTCTCATGCAGTTTGCAATAAATTGTAAAAAACAAAAAATTACTTGTCTCAGTGTTGTTCGTTTCAGCAAACTCTTGATTCTCACCACCTTCATTCGAATTGATCATCTCAAAACTGCCCGAAAATTCTTGATTTATAGCGTCTATTGTTGTGCGCACGCAGTTTTATGATTTATGTTAAATGTTTTCAAACAAGTTTTATTGTTCAGAGAGGCATTCCACATTGATTAAAAAACAAAAACGTTAAAAATTAAAAAAAAAATAAAAATTATTAAAAAAAACTATAGAAAATATATTTAATAAAGCCGAGGGGGGGAGGTCAGTCGCGCCAATGGAAAACCATTCTGGCACAACAAATCTGAATCATTTGATTTTAAACCTATTGATTTGTGTCGACCATGATTTCGAATTTGTCGATATTGATAAATTCGAAATCATTAGAAACATTTAAATCAATTGGGACAAACATTTTGCTGATTACAGTCCTCCCCCTCGCAAAAAAAAGCAACGGAATTTAATTTTTTTTTTGGATTATTTCATAGACACAAAGAAATTTAAAATTCAATTAGTACAACATAATTTACGGGTTTTATTTTAGTTATTAAAATTAAATCATGTTTTTTGCATATTAATATTTACACATGGCTCGAGTCGTCTACAACAATTGCTTAATGTAATTATTTGGACATCTCTTTACTTTGGAAGTCATATGGAAATTGTATGGTCGTGGAATTCTTTCTATGGAATCTTTTTTGGAAGACTTGGAAGACTTTTGGATGTCTGGATGTATTATAATTTATAATTCGTATGGAAGTCTTAAGTTTTGGAAATTTTACGGAATTATGGAAGTCTTGGAATAATTATGGAAGGCTTTTAGAAATCTTTAGAATTTTGGATGAACAGACACTTCCATAAGTCTTCCAAGACTTCTATACTTCCAGAAGTCTTTTATAAAATGTCAGTGAAGAATTCCAAGATTTCCAATCCTTCTTTAAGTTTTCTAATATTTCCATAATTATGTAATATTTTCAAGACTTTTCATAAGATTTCCAAGACTTTCACAATTCCGTAATTTTGTTTTCAAGTTTTGGAAATCTATGAAAAGTCTTGAAAATATTATATAATTATAGAAGTATTAGAAAACTTATAGAAGACTTGGAAGTCTTGGAATTCTTCACTGACATTTTATGAAAGTCTTCTGAAAAATTATGGAAGTTTTGGAAGACTTTCATGAAAGTGTTTGATAGAAGTATTTTAGTAGTTTTGTTGGATTTATTTAAGTGTTGGAAGATATGTGGAACTGTCTTTTCAAGTCTTTCAGAAGACTTATAAGTTTATGGAATTTTTGGAAGTCTTATGGAAACATGGAGGTAATTATATTGGAAGTCTTATAAAGTCTTAAGTGTTCTTACAAAATTATGGGCGGCTTGGAAATATTATATAATTATGGAAGTCTTGGAAAACTTATGGAAGGCTTGAATATCTTGGCATTCTTCACTGACATTTTATAAATATCTTATAGAATTACGGCATTCTAAGAAGACTTATGGAAGTATTTTTTAGAAGTAATTGAGAAGTCTTATCGGATTTATCGAGTCTTGGAAATCTTATGGAATTATGATACTCATAGAAAACATATGGAAGGCTTGGAAATCTTGGAATTCTTATAGAAGATTCTCTTGGAATTCAATTAAAAAAAAAAATAAATTGGTAACTAGTCTTAATAGACTTCGATAATAAGTCTTGGAAATTCTATGAAAAGTTTTCGAAATCTTACAGAATTATTGAAGTCTTGGAAGACATATGGAGGGCTTCGAAATATTATATAATTATGGAAGTCTTGGAAAACTTATGGAAGGCTTGAAAGTCTTGGCATTCTTCACTGACATTTTATGAAAGCCTTCGGGAATTATGGAATTTTTGGGAAGACTTATGGAAGTGTTTTTTAGAAGTCTTTGAGACGTCTTATCAAACCCAGTTAGAACCATCCAATGTCTAAGAATCGCTGAGTAAGAATCTCACAGATCTAAAATTCTTTATTTGCAATAAAAAATTATTATCTTAAAATATTAATTCCGCGGAGCTGCGTTGTTTTAATACTGCGGAAAGCACAAAAGCGAATTTGGAGAAACGCCCCCAGACATTTTTAATTCTTGGAATTTTGATCTATAAACATGATTTAATTTTTTTTTAAATAATATAATTTATAATTTACTGTACTTATTATGGTAATTATTGATTATTCCACAAGAAAAAAAATGTTGGACATAAAGGAATTATAACATACCATTGGCTGGTTCGTTCGATGGTACAACAGCGGCTGGCTCTAGTTCATCTTCGAGGCCAGCCAATTGATCTTTTTCTCGCGCCAAAAAATCAGCGGCTGGATCAATATCATTTTGTTCGAAATTATCACCAAATGCATCCATTTCGCTATTAATTTGTTAATTATATTTAATTAAAATATTTTTACAAAGGAAACTACCTATATTCCGCAAAAGTGACAAATTTACAGTTTTTAACTTTTTTATGATGCAAATTCGTGTGAAGTTAGCAATGATTTAACTTGACATTTGCAAAATTAAATTGATCGAAAACGTCACGTCATTCGTTAAATAAAATGTTCATTCCCGGCTCCCCTTTAATTTAATTCGGCAAAAGCAGAATTTATTATTAATATTTAAAAAAAATTAAATTATAAACCATTAAAATGAGTGACGATATTATTGGAGCAAAAAACCAGGGAGACGCTGAACTTCAAGAATTTCTAATGATTGAAAAGCAAAAGGCTCAAGTAAATGCACAGGTAAGATAGAGCTAACATAACCTCAACATTTTTTTTGTAAAAATTAAAATTCTAGAAAAGTTAAATTAAAAATATTTGTTTATTAGATTCACGAATTCAATGAAATCTGTTGGGATAAATGCATCGAAAAGCCAAGCAATAAGCTGGACAGTAAGACCGAAACATGCCTGAGCAATTGTGTCGATCGATTCATAGACACTTCCCTGCTAATAACGAATAGATTTGCACAACTATTGCAGAAAAGTGGCGCTTAATACTTATTTTTTGGATTTTACAATTAGTTTCGTCATAGATTATTAAATTACATTTTTTTATTTTCTAAAAAAAATCATTTGAAATTAACTAGATATACAATCTACACTGTTATTATGTCAATAAAATAGATAGTAAGGGGAAACCACTTACGGAAATCATGGGACAAATTATTTCTATATAGTGGTAAGTATCCCCTTGAATAATATAGTTTCTGTTCAATAAAAATGACAAAAAAAAATTATTCACATTTTTTTTGCTTCAAAATTCGTCAAGGTAACTTAAATCGAGATCAAATCGAGTATCAAATTCTATCATTTTCATAATTTTTCATGATGATGACGACAGCGATGTAGCAAAGAGGTTAATTTCTAATTTCTAAAATCCTACGAGGTCTACGACCGTTTATAAATAAAGGAACTCGTATTTCGCTGCGATACGACATCCATAAGCTTATTCCAAATGACTTTCATAAGACTTCTAAAAGAGCTCCATGAGACCTTTATAAAGTTTCCAAAAATATTTCAGATAAGAGACCTTCCAGATTGCCAGCAAGATTTCCAAAAGTCGTTTATAAGATTTCCAAGACTTCCAAAATACTCGCTAAACTCTAATATTTTTAAGTCTTGGACGTCTTATGGAATCTTTTAAAAGTCTTAGATGAGTCAATTTGGATAAGCTTTTGGTAATTTTGGAAGTATTTTCGAAGGTTTATTGAAGACTTGGAAGTATATTGAAAGACTTGCGGAAGTCTATCAAATCTTCTGACTTTGAAAAGACATTCTAGACATTCGAAAGATTAACACTAAGCTTTCCAAAAGACTTTCATAAGGCTGAAAACTTCCAAAAGACTTCTATGGGACCTTCAAAAGGTTTCAGATAAGACTTTCCAGATTGCCAAGACTACTTCCAAAAGGCGTCCATAAGATTTCCAAGCCTTTTAAAAGACTCGCGCTAAACTTCCATATTTGTAAGTCTTGGACGACTTATTGAATATTTTGAAAATCTTGGAGGTCTCATGAAATTTGGAAAAGCTTTTGGTAGTTTTGGAAGTTTTTCCGAAGGTTTATTGAAGACATAATATGGAAGTATATTGAAAGACTTGTTGAAGTTTACGAAATTTTTTGACTTTGAAAAGATATTTTAGACATTCAAAAGATTATCACTAAGCTTTCCAAAAGACTATCCATAAGACTGCGAAAAGACTTTCAAAAGAATTCGATATGAGACCTTCAAAGAGGTTTCATGTAAGACTTTGCAGATTACCAAGACTTCCAAAAGGCGTGCATAAGATTTCTAAGACTTCCACAGGACTCGCTTAACTTTGGAAAAGTTTTTAGTAGTTTTGGTTGTTTGTGAGTCTTTCCGAAGGTTTATTGAAGACTTGGAAGTATATTGGAAGTCTTATACGGAAGTCTTCGAAGTCTTTTGACTTCCAAAAGACTTTCTAGACACTCGAAAGATTATCACTAAGCTTTCCGAAACACTTCCATAAGACTGTGAAAAGATTTTCAAGATTCCAAAAAAGTTCCATGAGACTTCCAAAAGGTTTCAGATTTTCCAGATTGCCCAGACTTTCAAAAGGCGTCCAAAAGATTTCCAAGACTTTCAATAGACTCGCGCTAAACTCCCATATTTTCAAGTCTTATAAGAATTATGGAATCTTTTAAGTCATTAAAGGTCTCATGAAATTTGAATGGGTTTTTGGTGGTTTTGGAAGTCTTTGCGAAGGTTTATTGAAAACTTGGAAGTATATTGGAAGTCCTCAAAGTCTCTTGACTTCCAAAAGACATGCTAAAGACATTCAAAATATCATCAAAAGATTTCCATAAAGATTTCCAAGACTTTCAAAAAACTCAATAAATGTCTAAACAATCTCGCATGAAACTTGGAAAAGTTTTTGGAAATTTTGGATATCATTTTTGAATCCTTGAAGCACAGAAAATATGCATATAAGGGAGTGGCAAAAACCAATTTTTGTGACGTGATTTAATATACAACAACAAAATCAATAAATACGTCCAATAAACATAATTCGGAATAATGGTTAGAAAATATATATAGTTGTTATGGCCCAACGATATAATGATATATTTAAGCATTAAGCTATCGAAGTCTTTCGAAAGTCTATAGGATGTCTTCTCGAAGTTTTGGAAATCTTATATGGAAACTTTTTGGAAGAGACCTCTTTCAGATTTTCATAAAAATCTTTCAAGTTTTCCAAGACTTTTAAAAAAATTCAAAGACTTGCGTGCGCCGTGCATGTCCTAGAAATTTTTTAAAAGTCTTGGAAAATTTGGACTTTCATAAGATATCCCACACATTCAAACAATAATAAAAACGAATTCCTATCGGTAAAGTCTCCAAGATTTGCAAAAAATAATAAGATAAGATTTCCGAATATCTTCCACTAGGTTTCTAATAAGACTTCCAAAATACTGGGATAAGTCTGTTTTGAAGCCTACTTGAAGGTATATTAGAAGTGTTATGGATGTCTGCAATTTTTTGTAAGTCTTGGAAGACTATTATGGAAGTCTTTTAATAATTTTTCGAAAGTCTATAGAAGATGTCTTCCGGCCGCCTTATAGCAATCTTATATGGACGCTTTTTGGAAGACTTCGAAGTCTTTTAACTTACAAAAGACATTCTAGACTTTTAAAATATTATCAAAAGACTTCCAATAGACTTTGAAACAAATTCAAAAAAATGTCCATAAGACGAACGCGACTTCCCGTATACTTCCAACGATTCAATATATATAATACTTCAAATGCTTCCAAAATTGCTATTACACTTACCACGACTTCCATATAAAAATCTTCCAAGTTTTCCAAGACTAAATAGAATTCTTATCCATATAAGTCTTCCAAGATTTAAAAAACAACATTACACGTACATAACATAACATAACATAAAACTTCCAATATACTTCCAAAGACTTCCATACCGCTTCGAAGACTTCAACAAGATTTCCAAATATCTTCCATTATGTTTCCAAGACTTCCAAAAAAACTTCCAAAAGCTTTCCGAAACTTCTAAAATTC
Source organism: Diadocidia ferruginosa (assembly GCA_027564275.1). Lineage (NCBI taxonomy): Eukaryota > Metazoa > Arthropoda > Insecta > Diptera > Diadocidiidae > Diadocidia > Diadocidia ferruginosa. Next base: position 2,577 of record JANSTW010124997.1, on the reverse strand, counting down.
TTCAAGAAAGGCTTCTTAGAGTACTTCTAAACAAATTTGCCAAGATTTCGATTTTCGAATGTACTTAAGTGCTTATTATATTAAATCTCCATACTTATATTCAGTTCTGTCGTTCGAGAAACTGCTAGGAAGGGCCATAAAAATTGCGAAATCTGTAAAAAAATAGTGCGAAAATGACGCCTCTGCATATTATATATCTATAATTTTACTCCAATTTATAGTCAGCATAGAGCAGTGGATAGTGTCACGGCTTTGTGTTCAAGAGGTTGTATATATAGGTTCGAGACTCGGCAGGGTCAAACAATTTTCACAACACTGGGCTATCACGTTTCATTCGCAGATTTAAAAAAAACCATCGCTGTGGTTCGGAAGTGACTTAAAGCTGTTGGTCCGCCAGACTCCGCCTATATGATACCAACTGACAGGGTTCCTCATATAGTGTAAAACCCGCCACTGATCACCAATAAAATATGGCTAGTAGCGAGTTCGGAGTTGCTGACAACACTCCACATTTGATATAGTCAGAGATAAAGTCGTCAACGAAAACCATGGTATCATATAGAAAAAAAGGTAAAATGGTTCCTATGCTCCCTAGCTTTGGAGTAAAAGGACACTATGATGATGAATACTAACTAGTATATATATGATTGGAGTCTAGTACAAACTTTGAAAGTTACCATTAATTTTAAACCGCGGCTAGATCGACAATAATTAAAACTTCAAGAGTAGCTCAGAAAACGCTATAATCATGAACCGCATGCAGTCTTTTAAAACTTTTGGCCACCTTTAAGTAGAATATTGAGTTCATTTTCAGTAAATTTTAGGAAGTTATTTCGAAATAAAAAAATTATATGATTCAACAGAAAATTTAAAATTAAAAAAGTTCTTCTTATATCAATTTTAGCTTGAATCCTCATCTCACATCTACATAATATTATATCTATGGAAATGAATTTTTTATGCCTATAGAAATTAAACTAGTTTATAATTTAGATTTTAGAAACTAATGATAATATGGCAGAAAACTTTGTTTATATGACAAAATATTTTAATGTGTATGTTATACTAATAAGCGGAAAATTTATAAAGTCTGATTTTCTATATTTATATGAGCTTTCGAACTTTCTTGAATTATCATACATACGTCATATTATCATATCTATAAATTCTAGAGCAACATATAAATATATGTCTGTGCACATTACGGTATGAACATAATGATATGGGTAAATATTCTAGAAAATTCTGTACAATAACATAATAATATAGGCTCGAATTTGGTTCGTTTAGTTATTAGTTTGATTATAATAATTATATGATTTTAAAATCAAAATCATTTAACAAAAAAACGGCCACAAAAAGCAAAATTTCAATTTTATAATAATAGGTGTGAATGGGGTAGTCCTCTAAAATGTTTTTATAAAAAGCGTATAAAAGGCTGATTTAGCTGAAACGGCTTATAAGTCAGTATCCACACCAAAGCGACGTGACGTTTAACTGACGTTTATGTTTTTTTTCAATAGAGATTTTAGAACCGACGTTTAGTACAGACATTTTTTACATGCAAAAACCTTAAACGTCGGGTCTAAACGTTCGGTTTCCCAAAGAATTGGCACACCTTGTGCATTATATAAATTATAATAAATATAATTATGTGTTATGTGCACTAATGTATGAACATTATTATATTATTGTTGAAAAGATATACCTATATAGTTTTAAAAGCTGATTATAAAATACTTATGTATGAGCTTTGATATTTCAGGTTTGAAAATTTTATATAATTATATATTTTTGCTATGATTTGATTGGAATATACATAATATAGAATATAGGCTATATATTATATAATACACAAGGCTGAGTCAACTGTCACACAGTTTTACTTTTAGTATGCCACTTCAAAGGATTTATATGGTACCTAAATAAAATATTTGATAATTTTTAACACTATTTTCTTATTGAAATGTATATAAATATCACTATAGAAAGCCCATATTGTATATTTGTTTAAAATTAATTAATTAATTATAACAATCCAGTAGGTTCCCGTTACTTAACGATATAATTTTCTGCGTTATCACCTAAAAAATGTTTCTATTATTGATAACTAGGTAGCCTGTACCCATATTCTGCACGTTTTTTCCACCTTTTTATCCAGATTTTTTTTCATTTTTTTTAAAATAAGCTTTCATTTTAATTTTTTCCTGACAATCTAAGACAAATTATAGTCTGGGTCAAAAAAAAACCAAAAAGCAAACAAATTAAAGCTTATTTAAAAAAAATGGAATAAGAGGTGGAAAAACGTGCAGAATTTGGGTACAGGCTATCTAATTATCACTATTAGAAACATTTTTTAAGGGAAAACGCAGAAAATTATATCGTATCGTTCGTGTGATAATGTTAACATTTTATAGCAATAGCGCATCTCTTCATTATCTTGTCTCTGATTTAACTATATATAAATATTACAATATATAGAATTATATAATGTTATAACTAGAGACCGGAAAAATAGGCAATAAAAAATATGGTTTTAGGTACCTAAAAAGGCACTAAAAATAAGGAAAATAGGCA
>JANSTW010124886.1:0-16715 GCA_027564275.1 Diadocidia ferruginosa | reverse complement strand
TATGGTTAACCCTCTACTACTCATAGTATGCATGATGGAGAAAGGTCGCGGTACCATAAAGAATGTAGATTTTTATGCTTTATAATGTTGCATCAAAAGAATTTCAAAATACCAAAAAAAAAAATCAAAAACAAAAATTTGAAAAATCATTAGGCCCCTTGGAATATTTTCACTATTTTATTTTTTGTGACGTCATTAATTGAGATATTGGTCTAATTTTTGTTACGTTATAATATATATTTGCTACATTTTTTTAAAGAAAAAAAATTGTTTCTCATTAACCAGAAAGTGACTATTTTCAAGAAAACCCATTTTCGGACACACTTTCACTCTTTTCTACTGAAACTACCCGATAGCGTGATCCAATCGCAACAAAAAATCCATAGAATTCTTATCTTTGCCTAAAAATACGGATCGACGGTTAGGGAGTCTTAAATAATCGGCTCGACGGTTAGGGAGTCTACAAATAAAGATATATACATACATATATAGACTTTAAAACTTATCAGATTATATAATACGTCATAATATGAACTATATAACTACTTACTCGAAATTTATCGATTTGTTCAATAAAATATAAAACATTTTGAGTAATTGTTTTTTATTATTATGGAAAATCAACTCAAATATTTATAAAGCAGATAACATCCGTCTTAAAACAACTTTCCTAATATTTAGTTATAGTTACTGTTACATATTGTACGTGTAATAATATGGCGTGTCTCTAGATGAAAGTCAACCAAGGACAGGGGCTCGTCGCAGTTAAAATTTATACATAATACATATAGATATCTGTATATAAAAGGCCATATTTATAACAGATGCTATATATGTATTAGAGTATGTATATATACATCCGTGTCTTCACACTACATAATATCAATACACACTTGCGTTAAATGGGGTAAAAGTTTGGTAAAAATTTCAGAAAATTTATTATTAAATATAATTTTCCTTTTAAAAATATCGACAATTTCAAATTGTAGGAAAAAATCGTTTTTGATCCAGCCCCTCCTCTACATGGAGGGTAAAATCTTTCCCATTCTAATTTACAGGTATTTCAAATTTTATTTGACATCCACTAGATTTGTTTCCTATCCGTCAAAAGGTATGAAAAATTAGTTATTTGCTCCTTTCACTTACATGTATAGTGTTAAATTTATTAACACCTTTCATTCGGTACCAAACATCTCTAATAAAAAAATATTATTATGGAGGAGCAAGGGGAAGGGTTGTAAATGTGCAATGTCTAATAAAATAAATTAAGAGTTTATAAAAAATTACATAAGTAAATTATAATTTAATAATTATTACCCGGCTGTTCTGAAATTAGCATGTGTATATATGTATATACAATATGCATTTTATATACAAAAAAAAAATCCAAGTATAAAATAAATTATGTTTAGAAAGAAAAAAGAACATAATCATAATTATCGGAATAAGATGTTAATGAACCTTATATATGTTTTATTGCAGATTCAGGAACAATGTGAAGAACTTCAGCTAAATGATGAAAAAATGCTAGAACTTATGAAACGTATAACGGCTGAAGTAAACAAAGGATTAAGTAAAAACACTAACAAAGAAGCTGATGTCAAATGTTTTGTTACATATATTCAAGATTTACCCAATGGAAAAGGTACATGCAATTTGTGTATACTTTGTAAAATGTACATTAGGATGGCCACTTTTTTTAAAATTGATTTTTTGCACTTTACAGGCTCAGAACGTTTGACTTGCTACAAAACTATTTGAAAAACAAGTTTCAGAAAAATAAAAGATAAAAACAATTAATTATTTAATTTAATAAAAGACAAAAACTACAATTTCTGTAGTAAAGTCAGATTTACAGTTCAAAAAATCATAAAAAATCAACCAATCAGAATGCGTTCAGCTGCGGAATTTTTGGACGAGACTGATTGTTTGATTTTACCATAAGCTGTCGGAAAAAAATTCTGAGTCTGAACTGTAAATCTGACTTAAATTTTTAATGAAAACTCCAAATAAAACCGCCAGGCGATGTCTAACTTTTCGGATTTTTTAAATAATTTTGTAGCAAGACGAAGGTTTTTAGAATATGAGAGCTATAAAAAACAATTGGTATTCTAATAAATATGTTTCTATGATTATCTTATACTTACAAAATTATTGTTTTTTTTAGAAAGAGGAAAATTTCTGGCTTTGGATTTGGGTGGCACAAATTTCCGTGTTCTAATTATTCATTTAAAGGGTGAAAATGATTTTCAAATGCAATCAAAAATCTATGCAGTACCACAAAATATTATGTTGGGAACTGGTGCTCAACTTTTTGATCATATCGCCGAATGTTTGGCTAATTTCATGAAGGTATATTTAAATTTATAAAACGGTTTTCATAAAATTTCGTCTAATGTATAAAATTTTTTAGGAACACAGTGTATATTCCGAAAGATTACCGTTAGGATTTACGTTTTCATTCCCACTACAACAATTGGGTTTAACAAAAGGTCTACTGGCCAAATGGACAAAAGGTTTTAATTGTTCAGGTGTTGTTGGCGAAGATGTGGTACAACTACTTAAAGATGCAATTGCTAGACGTGGAGTAAGTATAATTTTGGTTTAAAATATTTGTTTAAATTTTAAATTTTTGTTTTATAAAAAGAAGGGACAAGCACATTAAATTAAAAACATTAATATTTTGAAAACTTATATCTTATTTAAAAAAAAAATAAATTAAGCGATTTAAATATACAAATAAAACAATATATATACAATATACAGGAAGTTGATATAGCGGTTATGGGCATTTTAAATGATTCGACCGGAACACTAATGTCATGTGCACATAAAAATCGTGACTGTAAAATTGGGATTATTATTGGTAAGCTACAACTAAATCGAAATAAAAATCGAAAGTGATTTCAAAATTGAAACAGTATAATTTAAACTTCTCTGAATGTGCTCGTCTCAGATATTTTTTAAGTTATAAGTAAGGTGGATTATTATTACTATGCGAAATGTGGCTTATGTTCATCTTAAAAAAATCTTAACAATTCTCATTTTAACGCTCCATAACGCATTCGATGGTCCAATCTAAGTTAATTTACAAATTGCTGCATTTTGGAATTTGCATTTGATATATACAACTTTTATTGCACAAAAATCATATTTATTATGATTTAATTTCTAAAATTTTCTCAATTAGCAGCTATAGCTTCTTATATATAGCAACAAAATATGGATGCGTATGATTTATTAAACGAATACTTGGATTTTTTGTATGTATTTAAATTGCATTAAACTGAATAGTGAATACACAACAAACAAATGTTTAACCTCTCTTTAATCTAATTTTAACAAAAAAAATCTCGAAAATTTAATGAAATTACTAATATTTTATTTTTAATAAAAAAAATATTTTCTATGGAAAATGAAAATTTTCTTTAAAAGGATTGCAAAATGTTTAAATCAAAAACAACTTTTGCACACACTAAATGATCAAAAAACTATAGCATGAAACTAAAAATAAAATATTATCAATCAAGGTATTTTCCTCTATTTTTTTTAAACAATAACCACTTCTTTAGGATGTACAAATTGATGTATGCGCTATTCTCAACGATACAACTGGTACCTTGATGTCATGTGCATGGAAAAATCACAACTGTAAAATAGGATTAATTGTTGGTACGTTAAAGTTTTAAGTTCACAGAAATTGTACAAAAAAACTTAAAAACACTAACATTGTACAAAACAAATTATAAACAACTATTTTGGTTATATGTTTTTTATTAATATAATATTTTCATTATATCACCGGACTGTAAATTATTATTTGTTTAATTATATTAATTTATTTTGCCATTTGTGTAAATCCAGATAATCTTTTTATTTGTAGTTTTTTTTGGAAATCGAAATTTAAACATTTATAAAAATCGCAATTTAAAACAAAATCCTATTTTTAGTTCTTTAAATTATGCTGCAACAAATCAAGCTTAGTTATATATATTATTTGCACGGATCAACTAAACTTTTTAAATTAAAAATATTGTCTTAGTTAATTTTATTGCTTTACAAAAAATGTGTTCAAAAATTTTAAACAAAAACTTTGTGTTTTTATGAAAAATAATTTCAATAAAATTAAGTATAAATGTACCTATTATGTATATATTAGCATCGCCATTTTTTTTTTAATTTGGTTTTTATAGCTCTCGCATAGGCAAAGAAGAACATTTTTTTCTGAACCCCTTTTTTTGTATAGTTTAAAAGCAAGATAAACGTTTTAAGTCTATGATAGCTGGAAAAAATTAAAGCTAGAGAAAAACCATATTAAAAAAAATGGGGATCCTTATATTTATTTCCAAAGCTTAGATGTTTATTTGGTTCTTTGTTGTCAGAATATGTGTAAAAAAAATTACGCTTAGAATTATTTTATCAATATTTATGTATATTAAGTTTTAGTTAAGAATACAAAAAATTGCAATTGCTTAAATAGTTTGTCCTTACAATACAAGGATCTGCTTAAAAAAATAAAAAATTGTTTATTATAATATTTTAAATATTAATACCATGGTTTAGAAATTATTAATTGTTAATATTTAAAGATTTGTTCCAAACACTGTAAAAAGCGAGAGAAAGTGTTGCAAATATTTAAACATTTTATTTCAAATATAAATAGGTACAGGAAGCAATGCCTGTTATGTGGAAAGAATTGAAAATGTAGAATGTTTCGATGGACCAAAAACAGAAAAGTCACATGTACTTATCAATACGGAATGGGGTGCGTTCGGTGATAATGGTGCATTGGATTTTGTACGTACAGAATACGACAGAGATATCGACGAAAATAGTATTAATCCTGGAAAACAAATGTAGGCTCATTTAATTTTATTTTTTGAAATTTTAACTTAAACTATTTTACAGACAAGAAAAAATGATTTCTGGCATGTATATGGGTGAATTGGCACGTCTTGCGCTAGTCAGATTTACAAAAGCCGGCCTGTTGTTTGGTGGCAAATGTTCCGAAGATCTAGAAAAACGTGGACAATTCTATACAAAATATGTATCAGAAATTGAATCAGATAAACCAGGCGATTTCGTATATTGTCGTGAAGTACTTACTGAATTAGGTCTACTTAATGCTACTGATCAAGATTGTGCTAATGTTAGATATATTTGCGAATGTGTATCGAGTCGAGCAGCCCATTTAGTTTCAGCTGGGATTGCAGCATTAATAAATAAAATGAATGAAAAAAGTGTCACTGTAAGTTGAAATAAAGCTTTACAGATAAAAAAATATATTTTTCTTTGGAGGATTTAATCTAAATTTTCCTATAATATTTTTTTAAATTTATTTTTAAATAATTGTTTTACACATTTGATTTTTGTAGGTCGGCGTTGACGGTTCAGTTTATCGTTTCCATCCGAAATTTCATGATCTTATGATGAAACGCATTCGCCAGTTTGTTATACCAGAGATTTCATTTGATCTTATGTTGTCAGAGGATGGTTCGGGGCGCGGAGCTGCTCTTGTTGCAGCTGTCGCATGCCGGGAGGAAGGGTCTCGAACGTAAAAAATTGTGCAATATTATAGAATTCACTTAAATTACACACAGTTAAAATATTGATTAATTTTTTTTTTATTATTTAATTATTTGAAAATTATAGTTTTTTTTTTAATTATAGTAAAAAACCGTAGGAAAAGCTATTTTAGTTTTACATAAATTTTAAATATATATAAAAAATGTTAAAATAGTAAAAAAAAAATGCAAAAATAATATTAGATAATAAAGTGGTTTTTCTTAAATAGTATTACAGAAATATACGTCTATATATCGAGGGGGGAAATCATGAAACAAGAGAAATTACGGAAATCTTTTCAGAAATCAAAAATTATTTCGTAAAACACGGAAAACATTTCGAAAATCACGAATATAATTTCCTAAATCACGAAAATCATCTCGGAAGTTGCGACAATCGTATCGGAAATCACGGATATCATTTCCAAAATCACGGAAATCTTCTCAGAAATCAGAAATGATTTCGGAAATCATTATAGAAAGCAAAAATGATTTGAGAAATTACGCAAATCAGACCTCTTTATGGATAACATTTTTGCTAGTGGTTTCCTCCGCGGTCTATACTATCATGATCATCCTTTACTCCAAAGCAAGGGAGCATAGGGACCATTTTACCCTTTTTTCTTCTATGTGATACCATGGTTTTCATTGACGACTATATCAAAGGTGGAGTGTAAACAAGAAGAAAATTAACGATCGTATCAGAGAGAAAAAAGATCTTTCCTAGTTTTGCAGTAAGACACAATATGACACTGACACGTCCATATACCTATATGCTTTCACGATTGAGTCATTTAAAAAAATAACGTTAAAAGTAAATATTTATAATTTAGTTATGTAGTTGTTTATTCCAATGCTTATCGGTAGTACTCGGTATATGTTCATGTGTTAATATATAGGTTAGGTACTTGTTCATTTGTCAGTATAGTGAGTAGATTATATAATTATATATGGTTAGTTCACATAACCAGTATGGAGCTCTGGGTAACGTGACGGCTCTGTAATCAAGAGGTTGTGGGTTCGAGGCTCGGTAGGGCCACACAAATTTTCACATCCAACTGATAGGGTTCCTCATATAGTGTAAAAAAAAACCGCCCCACTGATCACCAAAAAAATATGGCTAGTGCGAGTTGCTGACAACACTCCACCTTTAAAAATGGTCGCTATGCTCCCTCGCTTTGGAGTAAAGGACACGATGATGATGATTATTTTGTTTATAAAAATTGTTTGGGGAATTTGATTGGTTTATATATCTACTATATGATAATTGATATTCTCAAGAGGGCTATGGAAGTGTATCTCAGTGATATTTCATTACGCAGTTTAAGTCTTCTGAATGATTTATATATGGCTGAAATATTGGTGGTGTCTGAAGAGTTAACGACTTCCTATAGTTTTAGTGCAAAATTTGCAGTGATCATATTTCAGATATGATATATATTAGTGATTTTAGTCATTAAAACAATTGGTAATTTATTGAGTTTTGTATGAAAATTTTCAAAGGATCTCACTAATTTAATAATTTAATAAAATAAAAACAGGAAATTGTGTCATAAATCATGATGAAGTTGTATTTTTTAAATTTATTGCAGCATCACTGAATGGAGGGCGTCATTAAATCTTGAGAAAGCAGCCGTATTTTAGGAGAACAGCTTAAATTATTTAGCTTGTTTACTATGGGTTGCAATTTTACAAGTCAATATGCAATTTTTATGAGTGTTTAAAATGAACATAATAGTCGCAATTATAGCATAATTCTGATACATATACGTTGTACATGAATAATGCATCTTATTAGTTAAACATTAAATATAATTTACCAATATAATAGTCAGAATAATAATATAGAATAATATTATAACAAAAGATATGTCATCTATATAGCCATAGGTCAACTTTTTAAACTATTATGCTTATATGAATAAATTATATATTAAAAAAGCTCAAGATGTTACCATTTCATTGTGCTTTTTGAGCTATAGATTTAATAATATTTAATGTAAGTCACATTCAAGATTGGTATTTTATCTGTGAAAAAGTTTGCGATTTTCATATATAGTGAATGACTTCAAAAAGTGAGTGATTTTTATAAAGACACAAATTCACAAAGTCCTAGTAAAAGTAAAATGATGCCTTTTGAGTTTAGGTATATAATATTATATAAGTCTTAATATTTAGGAACAGGCTAATCGGTCAACGAAAAGTAAATATGTTTGCAATATCATATATGGCCCAAGCTATTCGCCTGAGCCTCAAGAATATCATATGTTTTCGAGGGGGAAATCACTTGCGGAAATCATGGGGCAAGGGTGCGGAAATCATTTCGGAAATCAGAAATCATTTCAGAGATCATTCGGAAATCAGAAATCATTTTAAGCAATCAGAAATCATTTTTGGAAATCACGGAAATCAGAAATTATTTTCAGAAATTAGAAATCAATTTCGGAAATCATTTTTAGAAATCACGGAAATCATTTCTGAAATCAGAAATCACGAGAATCATTTCAGAAATCAGAAATAATTTCGTAAATCACGGAAATCATTTCGGATATCAGAAATCATGGTACAACAGTTAGTGATTTCCCCCTCGTATTTTTTACTCATGTACCGACAAGAATCGCACTATTTCTATATAGGCTAATTCTTCGTCAGTGGAGATGGATAACACCCTCCAGATAGTGCCTGTTCATACATTTTAATATTGTTAACATTCACTGTCGAAAAAAAGTAAATATTTTATCATATAAGTCTCTTTAGCATGACCATACCAATTATATAATAGTTACAGTATATAACTAATTTAGATGTCTCTACAATGTTATATGTGAACCTTATAGCTTTATAATGCAATTTATTGATAAATATCAATAAACAAGGTTTTAATTCAATCAGCATATAGATTTAAATAAATTATCGAGTTATAGTAACTCTGGGTCTATAATGATATTAGCTTCAGAGTGAAATGTTTTTTTTTTTGTAACAATTTTCCATATGAATTTCATTAATTTTTAAATTCTTTCAATCTTTAAAAAATTCACTCAACATAGACCGAGGTTGAGTGAATTTATTAGTAAAATAGATAAACAGTCAATAAATTAATTAGAATACCGCATAATGTTAAAGGAAAATTGCTTAAAAAAATATTAAACTCTTTGAATAAAAATCGCAAAAAAAAATTTGCAAAAATCTCTCAAAATCAAGTAATAGTATAACTCTGGGCCTATATGATTTCAGAGTGAAGTGTTTTTTTTTTGTAACAAATTTTTCATATGAGTTTCATCAATTTTTTAATTCTTTCACTCTTTACAAATCAGAGGTTGAGCGAATTTAATAGTAAAATAGATAAACATTCAATAAAATAATTAAAAAACCGCCAAATTTTAAGCGAAAATTGCTGAAAACTTTTAAATAAAAATCGCAAAAAAAATTTGCGAAAATCACTCAATCGTAAGCAATTTTTTTTTATTATTATTAAAGTGGAAAATCTTTGAGTAAAAATTACCAAAAAATTCAATAACAAGAAAAAAATATTTTTTTTTTTATTTTTACTCAATTATTCTGCAAAAATCGTTATATTTTAACATTTTTTCACTCAAATAAAATAACTATTTTCAAGTTTTTCAACTAAATATCAATTTGTATATTTGAAATTTTCTTTACTTCAGAGCTTTCGTTTTATTTTTAGTGGAGTATAATAATTGTAGCAGTTATTATAATTTTGATATGATCGCTAAACTAACTACCGCTTTTTTCACTCAAAATTGAGTGATTTTTCTTAAACCAATGTTTTTATTTACTATATCACCTGCAAAATATCAAAACAATCGTAATTTTATTTAAACAACTATAAATAAACCAAAAATATCGTAAAAATATAAATCGAAAGATTAATAAGTATTTTTAACCTGTTTTTATCGTAAATATAGATAATTTATTTTTAAATATTTTTTGCAAATCAAAAATAGTATCGCAATTTATTATTGTGTGTTATGCAATTGAATTTGAACCAATGGTTCAATGTTTTCTCCTCATTTTAATGAAAAAATTGTTTGTTTATTGCAACTGACTATATCTTATCGTTTAATAATTTGTGGTTATCTTTGGCAAAAAAGTCAAATTTAAAGGTGTTTTTGTATGGTAATTATTTTATCTTTTGGAAATTACGCGCAATTTTCATCAGCTGGCCTCCATATTATACCAAACCCCTTGATTTAAATTTTGTTTTTGGAAAAATTTTGCAAGTAATGCAAGTTGACTGATATATAAGTATTAAGTCAATGGGGCACTTTAAAAAAAAATAAAAACAACATTTGTTTGATATCTTTCAATTTAAATTGAAATAATTTGGAATTTTGCATCAAAGCACAGTTATGGTTTAAATCTTTTAATAAACGTTTCGTTAAATGGTTCTAACATCTTCAGATGGATAGATTTTGGTTTATAATTAGTAGGATTTATTAAAATATTTCTAAGTTTTTTTTTTTAATTTTTAGAATTTCACTCGAAATAAAGAAAAAAAATAATATCTTTCGATTTAAATGGGAATATTTTGGAATTTGAATCAAAGCACAAGTTATGGTTTAAATCTTTTAGTAAACGTTTCGTTAGATGGTTCTAACATCTTCAGATGGATAGATTTTGGTTTATAAGTAGTAGTAGAATTCATGTCATTTTTATAAGTTTTATTTAAACTTAATAGAATTTCATTCGAGATAAAGAAAAAAGTAAATAATTTATACACAAGGCAAGAAAAGTGAAAACTTAATAGGAAAGACATGTGGAAACGCATAAACATGTATTATAATATAGCTCAAGCTCAACATATAAAATTATAATTATAATTTTCACTCATATATTTTGTTATATATTGTATGTTGTTTGGATATAAAATATTATAATCAGCTTCATATAATATATATGAAATTAAAGATTTACATGAATTTCATATAAATCACTGAGCAGCTCATATATAATTAATTTCCTTTGACAAATTTTCTGTGTTTATAAATTTTCGTCAATAAAATTTTATACAAAAACCCGAAATTTCTTTTCTCTTTAAAGCGTTTAGATATATACTTATCATAATATTGAATAAAAGTAATATATTCTCATTATATAATATGGTTTTGTGATACATGCTAACAAATCCTTGTAGTAAAAAGTTGAGTAAATTTCCAAAAGTTGCTTTATACGCCCGAATTTATGCCAAATTTTGGTCCCAAAGACTATAATTTATAAAATTCCATACAAAATGCAGATCGCATGAAACAAAAAAGTATTTCGTGAAACTCAAAATATATTTAAAATAATTAAATTATTAGGTGAAAATTACTCCAAAAATATTGAGCGAAAAGTACTCAAAATAAAAATTTGAGTCAAAAGCACATAAGATATATGGAATATAATTCAATTATTGCGCGAAAAATACTTAAATTTTAAAATTACACAAGAATATTGAGCAAAAAGCACTCAAAATAAAATATTGAGCAAAAAGCACTTAAGTATGAAATATAACTCAGTTATTGAGCGAAAATCGTTTAAAATTAATGGAAATATAATGGAAAATATTCCAAATAATAAGCGAAATTTACTCAAAATTATTGAGTAAAAAGAACTCTAAATTATGGAGTGCAATCCAATTATTGTGCGAAAAAAACTCAAAATATACAGAAAATAATAAAGTTATTGAGCGAAAACAGTTCAAAATTATTGAGCGAAAAGCATTCAAAATAAAAATTTCAGTAAAGACCACTTAAGATATATGGAGTATAACTCCATTATTAAACGAAAAATACCTAAATTATATTAGAATACATCAAGTTATTGATCGTTCGAAATTAATGAGGAAAAAGCACTCAAAATAAATTGAAAATATTTCAAATATTAAGCGAAATTTGCTTAAAATAATTGTCTAAATTATATATTATAATTCAATTTTAAGTGAAAAATTCTTAAAGACGTTGAGCGAAACGCACTCAAAATAAGATTTTGAGTGAAAATAACTTAAGATCATATGAATTATAATTTAATCATTGTGCGAAAACAACTCAAAATATAGAGAAAATAATAAAGTTATTAAGCGAAAACCGTTCCAAATTATTGAGCGAAAAGGATTCAAAATAAATCGGAAATAATTCAATTATTAAGCAAAATTTACTCAAAAATATTGAGCAAAAAGCACTTAAAATATTTCAAGTATAACCCAATTATTGTACGAAAGGAAATCAATATATTTAGAAAAATATTCATTTTATTGTTTATTGAGCGAAATCCTTTCAAAATTACTGAGCAAAAGGCACTCAAAATAAATGGAAAATAATCCAGTTATTACGTAAAAATCATCCAACATTAGTGAAAGAAAAGCATTAAAAAAATATATGGAATGATTGAGTGAAAATTACGAGGGGTTAACCACTATCCTAGGACAACCTTATGGAAATCATTTCAAAAAATGGAAATCAGTGGGACACAATATTTCATAGTGGTTAACCCCTCGGAAAATTACTTAGTACTATTGAGTCAGGTCATTGAACGAAAATAATACTCTAATAGACTTTAAGGGATGTCACAAGACTTCTAAAAGTTGTAACTCCCTTGAAATTTTCGACCGATAGACGCAAATTTGTACGCCAAAAATTTTCATTTCCGATGCAAATTTCTAAAATTACATGAGATAACATTCTAAACTCACCTTAAATTGAGAAAGCTTCTTTTGGAAACAATACACCGCACATATTACACAGACTATTATTTTCACGTGACCTAATAAACCCTAAAAATTTTCATTTTATTACAAGCCTTATGTCGTATATATCTCGCTCGTGGTATATAGTTTTAAATTTGATATAAAGGCTTGTTGTATACATAGCATCGCAGCCTATATCTATTATTTAGCGCATTTAAATGTATATACATAATGGTTATACATATTTATTACATAAAACTTATATACATTAACAATGTAAACAGGTTTACATTTTATGTCAGGCGAAAATATTATATGATGTACAGCACTAAGCTCATCTAATTTTCAGATCAATATTTTACACCATATATATCTGCGATGAAATAAAATTGAATGCACATCATTTTCGGAAGTTATGATTTTTTTTTAAAGAAATAATTGTTTTTTTAATTATGAAAAATTTTTATCCAGTAATGAAATAACATTTTTATAATTATTCGTAAAATTTGTAAATGTATGAATTATATACACTTTTTAGGATAATAGGAAATTGCCTACAATTGATCATATACATTAAATCACAATTGCTAGTCATAAATATTAGAGATAAATAATACAAAATAATTAGTTTTTATCTGCAACCGTTAAGTAATGACAAGAAACTTTAAATATTAAGTTGTAAAAAATAATGGACCTAATACAGATCCCTATGGAACACCAGTTAAACAACAGAAAGTAGAGCAGACTAAAAAATACTGCTATACAAACACACTGAGTAGTAAAAATGTTGAAATTTATTTTAGAAAATATTATGAGTATGAGATAATCAAATGCAGAAATGTCTAAAAAAATGCTTAAATAATAAAAATACTAATACATAACTTCCATAAATTTTTGGTTTAAAAACTTTTTATTGTTATTTAGGTTATATCATAGAAAATAGGGAAAACAACAATTTAACACTATTCCATGTGTCACTTCATATCTATTTTTTTTTTGCTTCAAAAAGAACAAGCCAGATAGACATAATATTCTATATTTTATTGAACTGCAAATAATATTCTGTCAATCCTGCATTTTTTTTAATTTAACAAGATTTTAAACTTCGAGTTTTGTGATTTTAATATATATTTGGTGCCAGCTGTCATGTTTTGCTCAAGAGGCAATGAGTTTGATTCTCGATCCGACCGGGAATTTTCCTTAACTGGGCAATTTTATTTGGTGACCTGACGTATAACACACAAAGACATAACACCCAAAAGCTATATATATCTATAGCTTAAATCACACGCAAACTTATTTATTGTTTGTGTCCTAACTAAAAACTGCTAAAAACGATTAAATTTCCCTTAGAAAAATTATAAACAAAGCGAAAGGTTTATGCATTGGCTGCTATAACGGGTTTGAGAATTAGAAAAGAATAGAAAAAAGCTTGTTTAAGCTTTTGGGTGTTATGTCATGGCACTTTTTATTTGCAGGTGTTAATTATTAAAATCGATTGTTCGTTTTTGGGAATTTATTTAACTTTTAAGAATTTCAGCCGATATTTTAATTATTACTTTCAAAACCACCAACAAATTTTTGTTTTCATATATTTATTCGATATTTAGAACAGTAAAGTAAATTATATTTTCTAACATTTAGCTGCATGAATATATATTATTATTCGCATCAATATATCAAAATATATCAAATAATAAAAAAAAAAATGAATTGAAACTAAATTTATTTCGGAAAAAAAATTTCCAACATGCGAATTTGTAACCAAATTTGATGAAAAAAATAAATAAATTTATTAAATCGATTGATAAATATATAGGTAGGCATATAGAAAGTATGTGGCAGAATTTCGGCATAGTCGTGATTTCATAGTAAAATCATTTTACTATATCTACCGAATATTATAATATCCCGCACTTGTTATTATACATCATCATTGTGTCCTTTACTCGAACGGGGGGAGCATGTAGTGACCATTTTTGTTTTTTTCCTATCTGCTGGTTTTTGTTGACGATTGGGCACTCTATATTTCTTGGTGTCATACAGATGGACTTACGTTATTAATTGTGAATTAATTACTGAACATCAAAAATGTATCGTGCGGTCTGAATTCAATAATATGGTTGTCAATGAAAACCATGTTATCAGATAATAATAAACGTAAATTGATCCATATGCTTACTCGTTTGGGAGTAAAGGGCTCGCAATGATAATACCAAATACATAATTTATGAAAATATATATTTTTTTTAATAAGGCCTATATATTTTGAACAGGCAATATATTTAAGTGCCATTCAGTATATAAAGAGGATATTTATTTATGACATGAAATGCTTAAAAAATAGTTTTTTTTTTGCAAAAACTGTATAAAGCTTTCCATCATGCAAATCAATAACTACCTATATAGTTTTTATTGAAAGTTTCAGAATTTTAAACTATTTGAAATAAAAACACATTTTTTTTAAATAATTTAAGCGCAATATTAAACAATTTTTATCGGATTTTTAATGCGACAATTCAAAATGTATAGGTATAATACGGAATGCGACATTTCGGCACGCTCGATTTGGCGCTAAGCGGCGCTAGGCGTTTGGGCGCGAGACGATTTGACGAAAATATTAGGCGCGAGAATTTTTGGCGCGTGACTTTTGGGCGCGAGGCTTTTCGGTGCGCTTTTTCAATAAATAAGAAAAGTTGATTAGCTATAATTCGCAAAAATTTATTTCTTTGTTCTTAAGTTTAAAAAATTTGACTGCGCCAAAATGTGTCGTGCCGAAAAGACCGGCGCCAATAATGTCCTCACGCCAAAATGTTTCGCACCAAAACGTCCGCGCCCAAATGTCCGCGCCCAAACGTCCGCGCCCAAACGTCCGCGCCAGGTATAATATTGTCGCAAAAATAGTAATAGAAACTATGTCAGGATTTAAATTCGATATTTTGTTAAGCTGCAAACAAATGCTATTCATTTGTAGTATAGTAAACCGTCAAATGTCAAAATATAAATTTAAATATATGAAATTTGCTCACAAAAATTTGCTCAAATCGTTTGAGTGGAAAATATTTTAGTGAAAAATTCTTCCTTTTTCTTTTAAACTGACTTAAATTGATTGATATTAACTCATTTATTACGCAAAAAATTTATAGTAATTGACTTTAATTATGAGACAGTTGATTGATTGTTTGAGTAAATTTATTGATTAAAAATCGGTTATAATATTGAGCGATTTCACTATACTTTGAGTGATTGTTACTCAATAAATAAGTTGTATTTCGCCTTTTTTTGCTTTATTTTCAGTGATTTTCACTCTATTTTGAGTGATTTAAGCTCAATTAATTTGTTGTATTGAGTGATTTTTAGTTTATTTTGAGTGATATTCACTCTATTAATAGGTTGTGTTTCACTTTATTTTGAGCGATTTTTGATTTTCACTTTATTTTGAGTAATTTTGACTCAATTAATAAGTTGTATTTTGCATTATTCAGTGATTTTCACTGTATTTTGAGTGATTATCACTCAAATAATAAAATCTTTATTTATTTGTAACTCAATAAATAAAGAATAACACTCACAATGTGGTGAAAATATATAAATTAAAATCATTCAAAATAAAGCGAAATATAAATAAAAATTTTGTTTCGATTCTAAATTCGCTGCTATAGCAATAGATAACGGATAATGTGGGGCAAATGAAAGGTTGGTATATGCTTTAAACTTGTCTATGGGGATTCTCAAGTCTCAACCAGTGTTGAGATTACTATACTTGACTTATTTGTTTATATAAAAAAATTCAATGCATGGACTCAAAATTAGGTGAATGGTATTGAGTGAAATTAAACTCAAAAGATACCGTAAATAATCTTATTTTGACAATAATTATTGAGCGAAAACAACTAAAAATATACTGAAAATAATCCAATCACTCAAAATTAAGTGAATATAACCCAATTTTGACACTTAATTTTGAGTAATTTTTGCTCAATAATCATTGTCACAATTTGGTTAAACTCACTTAATTTTGAGCGATTTTCGCTCAATAATCATTGTCACAATTTGGTTAAACTCACTTAATTTTCAGTGATTTTCGCTCAATAATCATTGACAAAATTGGGTTAAATTCACTTAATTTTAATTGGTTTTTGCTCAATAATCATTGTCGAAATTGAGTTATATTCACTTAATTTTGAGTGATTTTCGCTCAAAAATCATTGTCAAAATTGGGTTATATTCACATAATTTTGAGTGATTGCATTATTTTCAGTATATTTTTAGTTGTTTTCGCTCAATAATTATTGTCAAAATAAGATTATTAAATAAGATACCGAACTTTTGAGTTTAATTTCACTCAAGACCATTTACCTAATTTTGAGTCCATGTATTTAGTGCTCAATAATTACGATATCATCACTCAAAAAAAAAACTGGCGCTGTTTTCGCTCAAAGTTGAGTGATTTTTTTTAGTGTGTA
>JANSTW010124775.1:0-16718 GCA_027564275.1 Diadocidia ferruginosa | reverse complement strand
TAATCGGTCTAATTCAAAGTAAAGCTATTCTCAACTAAATTAGTGGGTCGACTTGGGCAAAGCGTACCTTTCTTCGCCCAGTTTTGAAAAAATTTGTTAACTCTAGAAAAATACTCAGCTTTTTCTAAAAACAAAAATCTATGAAGCAATCTCAGCACTTAAAACTCGTTTCGGAAACTACGTCCCTTCATCAGTATGGCTGAGAAACTCCATAATTTCAAATCAACGGTCGAAAAAAGGAAAATTATTCATAAACAAATACATTTTTTTGAAGGTATTTATTTGATTATTTACTCTTTTTATATTTTTAAAATTCAACACTTGTGTATATATATTATTAATTACTATATTGGTTATTGAGAGTAGATTTTTTTGTTTAAATTTGTGAATTTTAATGTAAATAAAATAATTATATTTTATTTTAATTGAATTTTCCAATATAATAATTTAATAATTGGAAAATATCAACCAATTAAAAAAAAATATGTTTAATGAAAAAATATTCCAAAATTGATTTAATGATTGGTACGAGATATTATATTTTATTGTCATTTGTTTATACTTATGTTTTTAATGAAAATTTTGTATGAATTGTTTTTTTTTTGTGTTATAATATCTAGCTTTTTTATGAGACTTAACGAATAAAGAATTGAAACTCTATATTCTCACTATAACGCATAATATATGGTTAGAATTATTTATTTGTATATTGGCGACATATTTGACATAATATATTTAATAGAAAGTGGAACTACTCTGCGAAAGTGCGAGTAGTGACATAGCCAACTGGAGTGGATCCCTTAACCCACAAGGTGATGGCGGAACCAAGCATAGAATTCTATATAACAAAAATATAAGACCTCTACCTCTATTTGTTGCAAGACTAAACCATATTGACTACTGAAATTAAATGTTGCCCCTTTATATACTTATATGCACCTCAAGCTCCTCCCATTTAATAATTCGATGATGTTGGTAACGTGAAACCGTATTTTTTACCTCTGCGGAAATGTGCTCAACGCAAAGAAGTTTTCACTTAAAAAAAATCAATTTAGATTATTGACTACTTCAATTTCTTTTTCAATTGCATTTTCTGCGTAAAATGTAGGTTAATTGCGACGCACATACAAATATTCTACATTTTCCAACACGTCAAATTTTGCTATTTATTACACCAGTTAAACGCATGTAAATCAAATTACAACTTTTTTTTTTAACTGTAAATTCTGTTTCTTTGTGCATATAAATACATAATATTTAGTTGCGATAGTGTTAATAACAACAATAATACGTTTTGAATAAATTTTCTGGTTGCAATAAAAATCCATGCACTTGCCACCCCATACAGAGTATAAAGCAAAATAGCACATGAGTAAATAGATACTTTATATAAGTGGGGTGGTATTTTGTATATTTTAAAGAACAAAGCACCATCAGATATCATAGTTGCATTTGGTAACCCTCTCCGTATTCGACAATCTATAGAGCTTGTTTATTGATATAGAACATTGAAAAACATTTATGCACAAAAATAAAATATTATGAAAGTCTGACTGACAATAAAAAAAAAATAGTAAAAAAATTACTTGTCGCAGCACCAAAAATTGAATAAAAATATTATAGTATTATTATTGAAGGGGTGGTAAGTTTTGCTGTGTTTATGTGTAACTACAAAATATTTTTGTTATTGCCTTTTTCTGCTTTATAAGAAAAAAGTTCAATAAATTTCTTCATTCCTCAAGGGAATCTGCGAATACATAGAGCTTCTGTTTGTTTATTTTATTATGAGAAACTTGTGCCAATAGCACTCTCACATATTTTTCTTTAGATTTAGTGTGCGACATAATATTATTGTACACTTTCTCTATAATACTTTGTGGCGGATTATAATCAGGGCAGCTCGGAGTTTATCATGTGTTATATGTAGTTAATAATATTGCAACTATATTATTTTTATCAAAACAGAAAACATAAATTTGTTATTATTATATACTTTTACTTTAATTAAATAAAGATGTAAATTTGAAAATCTTAGGACAGAGTTAGATAATAATTTCCATTCATACCATTAAACAAGTATCATTTCATATAATTTATTTAGAAATTACAGAATTTATAATTTCTTTATTATTTCTTGCAAAATTGTATATGTAAATAAAATAATATAAATAAAATATGTAAATTTAACAATAATTATTTTATACGCCAGTTTATCTAAACAAGATGACCAGTCTAATGCCAGTGTTGGCAAACGTTTTTTTCGGATGGGTAAAAATTAATTTTAAAAAATCAATTCAGTGGTACAAATTTTTTTCTATTTTTGAGTACTAAACTGGAATAAAATCCAAGTGCAAAAAATTAGTGTGCATTGTGAAATTGAGTAACAAGCAGGGGCGTCAATTTGGTAGGGCTGGGGTCATTGCACCCCCTAAGATTCAACATTTTCTAATAATTTTATTTATTAATACAATAATTCAATCATCAACATGAAAAACTGCCCTTTATAATTGTGTATATTAAGTTCCAGTCGGTTTTTAACACTGTTAACATATAGAAGTAAAATAGTTGTAATAACCAGCAAAAGAAATATGAGAAAAACTCGGTATTTTAGTAATTTTTTTTAAAAATGAACATTAAAAACATATTAAGGTGCATTTTTTTTACGGTAAAGAGAAAATGTTGCACCACTTAAATAAGCACCAGAAACCAGTGGTGTATTTTTCTATAGGTAAGTTAGGCAGTTAATAACGTTTTAAGAGTTTGTGAGTTCGACATATGGTCTAGTAGGAAAATGGATTATAACTGGGCTATTTCCTCCACTTCGCTGGTAAAAAAAGAAACCCATAGTATCAGCTAAAAGAATAGGGCAAAATGTCTTTCGCTTTGAAGTAAAAGACACGATGATGAAGCTAGACAAATGACTAGGGCCCACGACTAGGGTTGCCAAATGTATTCCTTTCGGAAGTATTTAACTCTTTTGGTCTTGTTTGTACTCCATACTCCAAACAATTAAAGCTATAAATAGTTAAGCACTATTTTTTAAATATACTCCTGAAGTTTTAGAAAAATCTGGCAACCCAAACCACAACTCAAAAAGCTCCTAAATCATCATCATCGTGTCCATTACTCTTAAGCGAGGGAGCATTAAGACTATTTTACTACTTTTTTCTATTTGATACTATGGTTTTCATTAACGGCCATATCAAAGATAAAGTGTTATCAGCAACTCGCACTAACCATATTTTTGGGTGATCAGTGGGGCGGGTTTTACCGTATATAAAAAACTTTATCTGTTGGTATCATATAGGCGGACCAACGGCTTTAAGTGACTTCCGAACCACTGCAATTGCTTTTTATTTTAAAAAACCTGCGAATGAAAGGTGCTAGTCCAGTTTTAAAAATTTTTGACCCTCAAACCCACAACCTCTAGAACACAAAACCGGGACGCTACTCACTGCTTTATGCTTACGGGCTCCTAAATAATAAAGTAATATTTATTTTATTTAAATGAATATATATTGCAAGTTGATTTTTAGCATAGAATTCTGTGTTTTTCGATATTTATTTTCAAAAAATTTCGCTGCGCGGCAATTTTAAACGATTATAAACAGTTAATTACAACGTTTTAAATAAAAAGTGCTTATAAAAAATAGCTTAAATTTAGCCTGTATCATAAGGCCAAAGCCTGTATCATCAATAGCGTATAATAACCAGTATGGAGTAGTGGGTAACACCACGGCTCCGTAATCAAGAGGTTGTGGGTTCGAGGCTCGGTAGGGCCAAAAAATTTCACATCTGGGTTATCACCCAGTGGCCCGGAAGTCACTTAAAGTCGTTGTCCGCCTATATGATACCAACTGATATAGGGTTCCTCATATAGTGTAAAAACCCGCCCCACTGATCACCAAAAAATATGGCTAGTGCGAGTTGCTGACAACACTCAACCTTTGATATAGTCGTCAATGAAAACCATGGTATCTGATAGAAAAAAGGGTAAAATGGTCCCTATGCCCCCTCGCTTTGGAGTAAAGGATACGATGATGATGAATATATAGAACTTTGATAAAATTGTGAGAGTTGGCTAGACCTAGTGTATATTATTTGATAAAATTATTATCAAATATATACAATGAAAATTGTTAATTTTTTAATTTTTTGTTATTGTGTTGGGTTTTGTTGTTGTTTTTGTTTTTTTTTTGGTAAATAAGTGGGATGATGGTCGATATATACATGAATGTTAGCTACGTCAATGCAAAAATGTATAATTTGTTAGGCGCATGTTTCTTTATGCTCGCAACGTTTGGTATAATGAAAAGCGTATACAAAATTTTCTTCACTTTTTTGTATATAGTGGAAAATCAATAACGCCAAGCTTTATAGTGGTGTGTATTATATATATCCCTATATCCTAAAATAAACACGGGGAAAAGAAATACAACACTGTCACCCACGCTTTAGTCATACATTTTACATTCAATGAATAAGGTTGCTATACTGGCGTCTTGAAAGCATCGCACAAATTTATATTTTTCTTACCAGAACATTACATGAACTGGCCAAAAGCTGGTGAGAAAACTAGCTTTGTATGTGACGTGCGTGTCTTCTGTATATCTAGAGTGAAGCTTTAATATAAAAAACAAAAAATTTACAAGAAATATATTCGTTTTCACTATTTAATGTGTTTAAATAAAAAGAAATTCTTAATTTTTAGTTTTTTTTAAATAAAAATTTGATTATTTTTTTTGTAGACAACTTTTCTTTTAACAACTAAAAAATTGTGTAAACAAAAAATGGATTAAGAGCTACATATGCTGCAAGAATTAAATAAGGTAGGTGGTTACAATTATATCTATATATAAGCGGTCTAGCCTTTATCCTAGGAGTTAATATTAACAATATGGTTAGCTAAATTATACAGAAATTTTGTGGAAAAAATTTAAATTTCCATATATTTATATAGCCAACTATAAAATGAAGTATAAGCCTTATATATGCGTGCAGTTTAATAAACTAATAAAAAAAATTCATTATCAAATTTAATTTCCCGTCTTTTGGTTTTTTTTTGTGTAATGGCGACGATGTAAAATTTTTAGATATACATTGAAATTGACGACCTGTTGACTTTTGATGTTTGGAAAATTATATGTGTGAGCATATTATATGTATAAAGCTGCTAGACTATGTGTATTTTCTATATGTATATTTAATTTTTTCTATTGCGTTTGATTTAAAAAAAGGAAATTTATTTTTTCTTTATTATCGATTTTTATAAATATATATATGAAATATTTGATAGAATTTTGAATAAATTTTATATACCTAACTATATATTATATATATATATATATTTTGGAAATTCATGTTGCATATTTCAAATCCATATATACTAAACTTATATATCCATATTGAATGTTTTTTTCTTCCATTTTTATAGGCACATCTATAAATAGAAATTAGGTGTAGCCTTTTATTTTTCTATATAAGTATAACGAATATAGAGGCGATATTATGCGATAACACTTTTTACCTTTAGTTTTGATATATTGATATAATACGTATAATGATATAATATTATAATAATTATTATTTATTGATAATAATTACGGTACATGCAAATATATTATATATAGATATTTTGTGCAGGCAATATAAAAATTTAAGACATAAAAGACATAGAGCTTAAAAAAACTTGAAAATAAAATGCTTTGAACCCTGCATAGATGTCTCAACGTATATTCTAAACACCTCCTATACATAAAAAGAAAATAAATTTCTTAGAATAGTTACCTTTTTTGCTGGAAAACCTTAACGTCTCTGAATTATATCATTGCGTCAACATTATAATATGATAAATAAAGAAAGGTGTTTTTTATTATAAAAACCTTGTATACGCGTTGTAAGATTAATTGATAAAGTTCATTGAATATACAAAAAAATCCTTTTTCATACAATTTTTTTTTAATAGAAATTTATTCAATGGAATTACGCAATAAAATCAAAAACAATAGACGGGATTTTTTTTATTTTATAAATATTGCAAACGCAGTTATTAAATGTGTCAAAAACATAAACTTTTCGTTGAAATTGACAAAACAATTATGCGAATTCCATAAATTAATTTATTTAAATTATTAAGTAAAAAAAAATATTTATAGTTATATACTTATAAATAATATATAATTGTATATAATGGATGACGCACATGTCAGTAAAGAAATGAGGTAAAGGAAATAAATTGTACATATAGTTTTTTAGAAGTACTTTGTGAAAATATTATCACAGAAAGTATATGAAGTTTTCTGTGAATTTAATTTGGCATATCTACTGGATCATATTAATTGTAAAACAATTTGAGTTTTACAATATAGATTTGCGCTATTAAAATGTAACATTAAAATGTTTTAATTATAATATTATAATTAGTGGGTTGGGTGCCAATTATCGACTCTGTGAAAATTGGCTAGACCTTGTGTATTATATATATATATAAAAATGAAATGACGTTATATTTGTGTACATTTCTTTTTCTTCAATCAGGGAAAGGCTCTTAGAGAGTATCATGACTAAAAATGTAAATGCTTGGAGTTTATGGAAGACACACTTTTTAGCTCTTCTTTTATTATGTGCACAAAAACTACATTTAGCAAAGGCCGATGGAAATATTGGTAAGTTTATTCTATATTTATTGTATATATGTTAGGGTTTCTAATACTAAACGAATTCTATTCTAAGTTGCGTCTAAATTATATTGCTTTTCTAAGATATTTTTAGTAAATATTTACATACTTTAGCAATAAACATTATACATATACACAGAAGGTAAATAAAACAAGTGTTTTTTTCGATGGTTTTGCAAATAAAAACATTGAAAATTATCTTAAAGCAAAGAATCCCAGGTTTATCGATTTTGAAAGCATTATTATCTTCTTGTAACTAAACATAATATAGTGTATTTATATATAGGTATTCAACATATTTTTATATCGCGTCCGCAATAATATTGTACATCTATATATGAAAAGCTTTAAAACAGCTTTTTGTATACTATTATATTTATGTATAGTTGGTTTATACATATAATTATTATACATAACTCGCTATATATAGAATTTGATGTTTTGACTCTTATGTTGTGTAGGCGGTTTTCATTTGAATTTGGTAATTTACGGAGCTATCATATAAGCTACATATTTCGTATACCTTAAAGCTTTCACAATAGTCTTGCATATTTTTTTATATTATATTCGATTTAAACGTGCGGGGGTTGAAAAAAAACGATATATCATCGTATAAAAAAAAATTTAATGTTCATTCAATGTTTTAAACAATTTTTTTTATATTTTATAAATTTGTTTGTTTTTCCTTGTGTGTATAAAAAAATTAATTATTAAAAACCAATGAACCTTTTAGTAATCATCCCTTATAATTTAAAATCCCCACACCAACACGCCAAATATTTTTTTTGGAAAATAAAATTGGAATTCGACTGATGCTTATACATACTATAATAATAATCATATATTTGCGCCCTTTACTTCGAAGCGAGGGTCAATAGGGATCATTTTACACTATTTTCTATATGACGGTGATCAGTGAGGTGGGTTTTTGCATTATATGAGGAACAAATTATACCTTTGGCATCAGATATATAGATACTATATATAGTAGCTAATTAATATTAAAATAATAGATTGACGAATTCATAAATATATATATTATATATAAAATATGAAGGATATATGATACATACATATATAAGTGCTAATAAATATATAGATACATTTTTGTATTTGTATAATAACTGAGTAAACCCACGCAGAAAGAAAACTTCTTTTGTCCAATATCGATGAAAAATTCATCGGGCGTTTCTATCTGTAAACATTTTTCTCGATTCGCTGATTTATATAATATTATTGGTGATAGCTTTGAGTTATTGCAAAGAATTTTTATTAATAAAATCAAATTATTTCAATTGCAACATGGATAATTTTTTTTTATTTTGTTAAAGGATGTCTTTTCGTCGAATCAATATGCGTTAATCATTTTGAATGGTGTTTTGATGGTAATTATTTTTATTAGTATACAATTACAATTTAGTATTTAAAAATGTTTCTCTTTATCCTATTGTAACATTTTCAAAATTCAGATTATGCCTTCGGAAAATGTCTACCGAAATATGAAGGTGGAGAAGAAGCTGCCGCAGATGAATTGGAAAGGTAAAATTTATTCACGCGTATATACAGAACATTATTGCGTATTTATGTAAAAGCATTTGCTATAACAATAATATTTTCAAATTTGTTTTTAATACAATTGTTTATACAATTATACAATTATTTTTACATCCTTGAATATAATTGATACAATTGAAGATGTTAATATAATTGAAGATTGTTATGTTGTTATGTTAATGGATACAAATCTTAATGTTGAAGATGTTAATATAACAAAAATTTTACCGAATCGTATATGATAAATCGGATTTTTTCAGTAAAGACAGTAATTGCATTATAAAATTATTAAAAATAATTTAGAGAATAATAAAAATGAATTTCATTTCAATAAAAACGCGCATTTATTATAACTAATATTATATATAGACAACCATTAGACGAGGAAAAATCGCATATTTTATCAACTATGTTGGAGGAATTACAAGGTGCTGGTTTGGGGTGGGATCATTTGTTCGTTCAATGTCGTATGCAAGGGGCATTGTTTTCATTACGCAACAGGGTACCAATGCCACCAAATCTATGCAC
This sequence comes from Diadocidia ferruginosa, assembly GCA_027564275.1. Lineage (NCBI taxonomy): Eukaryota > Metazoa > Arthropoda > Insecta > Diptera > Diadocidiidae > Diadocidia > Diadocidia ferruginosa. Next base: position 7,959 of record JANSTW010124775.1, on the reverse strand, counting down.
AAACCTAGCACCTGATCCTCAAATTCTTAATGATCCTCAAAGTCCATTGGCTTTTGTTCGATTTACACCACCCGATGATGTATATGCTGATGAAGTCTACTTTCCACCATCTAAAAAAGGTTTTGACGATAGGTATGTATAGAATTTTCATATTAAATATAATATTCTGTATATAAGGATAAAATATCGGTAATTTTTTCTTGCAGACTCTATGTTCAGCCAATAAGGACTGTGCAACCATTACAAAAAAAATCATCAGAAAGTTATTTACCATCCAAACAGCAGTCTAGATTACATGACAATTTTGTAGATCCTTTATCCTATAATCATTACGAATCACCAAATCCTTATGTTTCGGTACATCATCAACAATACCTAGACAGCGCTGTACCCAGTGAAGAATTAGAAAATAGAATTAAAGATATAAAGAATCGTATCGAACTGCGTCAAATGTTAGCCGAATATGAGTCTGGCAATTTAAAACCACCAATTTTCTATAAAAGTAAGGTAACAGATAATGCACCCGCTCTTCCGGACTACATTGACGATGAATCTTACAATAATCAACAACAGGATGACGATATATTTTTGGAACAACAACATTTTAAAAGAACCGGCAATGGAAAGATTAGTACTGAAACAGTGGTAAGCAAAATAACAAATTGATATTTCTATTTTTTTAAACGCTCACTTTCAATAGAACGCTAATAAATTTGTAATTGATGACAATGTACGAGCACCAAAAACAGCATTTCGTGAAATATCCAGAGAATTAAACATTCCGGCAATGGCTTTAGATGCACGGCACAATAAAAATAATTTTTATGATCCGGAAAATACAAACGAACTACCATTGGAACCGCTTAAAAGCTTTAAATCTGACAAGTATTTGGAATCAAATGATAATTCTCCCGAGTCAGGTGTTTACACCGAAGGAGGTCTAGTCTTTGTGCCCGATTCAGATACACAAGGTCATTTTTCTCTTTCATTTTAATATTTATTTAATTTAATTATTAATTTAAAAGCAGATCGAAAATTGGAAGCAAGAAACCTATTGGCAAATATGTTAGCATTTACGCGGCACGAAAGATTAGACGTAAAGAAACCAGGACCACCGGCTGAACCACCACCATCATCACAATCCCCGCATGAAATGCCCAAACAAGTGCTGATCAATGATAGTAAAACCGGTAATAAAGAGGTTCTTCCAGCTCATCTTGAAGGTACACATTTTCCAAAAACTAAAAAACACATTGATGAGGATCATGGACCACATTCTGTTGATGATGATTATGTACATGTTATTATAAATAAGTCGTAAGTTTGTTCAGTAAATTAAGGTCTTTAAAAATGTAATTGGATTTTTTGCAGAATTGAGAGCTGGTTAGATGGTCAAAGAATTGTAAACGCATTTGCTGAGCTATTGGATATGAAAAATTACATTGAATTTTCTAGAGCTGGTCAGGGACGTCATGAAATTGTATTTCGTGTAAAGGAAAATTCAACAAAATCCACAGCCGATGTTGTACGTTTAATAAATGGTGAACGATTTCAGAAAGGATTAAAGCGACGCTTAGGAATTATTGTAGTTCGAGCTGGTGTTGGAGACAAAGTAAGCAATGTGATGGGTCTCTTGGAATTATATTAAAAACAAAAATTTTAGGCTAAAGAACCGCTATCGGTATCAATTTTAAAAACCGATACTGCAGAAGAAGGTCCCGATGTAACGCATGTTATGGCATACATGTTTGCTGGTGCAGGTGCTGCGGCAGCTGTGGTTATTGTCATTACATTACTATTGATACGTCGTCATGATCAAAAAAGAGATAAACTTGGTGGATTACAAGCTGGCTTAGCTGGAAATGAAACAAGTAGTAAAGATTATCAGGAATTATGTAGAGCTCGAATGGCTGGTAAAGGAAATGCAAGTGATAGTCCATCGAGTGGTCGAATTGCATCATTGACAAAAGAAAACGATAAACCACCATCTTCAAGATCCAGCACATCATCGTGGAGTGAAGAGCCTGCACTAACAAATATGGATATATCAACTGGACACATGGTTTTGGTAAATATAAAAGTTAATTACTAATAATTCGAAATTAATTCTTCTTCCTAATGCACTGCATAGTCTTACATGGAAGATCATTTGAGAAATAAAGGCCGCTTGCAACGAGAATGGGAAGCACTGTGCCGATATGAGGCAGAACCAAGTTCAAGGGAAGCAGCTATGCAACAACAGTCTGAACCATTAAATCGACAATCGGCACCATTACCCTTCGATCATTCCAGAGTGGTTATCAATCATTTGGCCAATGCTGAAGGATTAGATTATATTAATGCATCCACAATTGTAATTTAATGATTTATATTTTTTTAAATCATAATACTTAAATCTTTTAAACTTTTTAGACTGATCATGATCCCAGAGCTCCTGCATATGTTGCTGCGCAAGGACCCCTTCCATCTACATTGGCTCATTTCTGGCAAATGGTTTGGGAACAAGGAGCTGTTGTTATTGTTGCTCTATGTAGATTACAAGAAAACGGAGAAATTGCCTGTGCCAGATATTGGCCAGAAGAAGGAGCAGAAGTTTACCATATTTATGAGGTTTGGTCAATTGAAATTTTTAAATCGAGCTTGCTTAATAATTTGCATTGTCTTGCTAAAACAGGTTAATCTGGTCAGTGAACACATTTGGTGTGATGATTATTTAGTTCGATCATTTTACCTGAAAAATCTACGTACTGGCGAAACAAGAACAGTTACACAATTTCATTTCTTGTCATGGCCACAAGCTGGCTGCCCAACAGCTGCCAAGGCACTGTTAGAATTCAGACGTAAAGTAAATAAGTCATATCGAGGTCGATCGTGTCCAATTGTTGTACATAGTAGTAATGGTGCTGGTCGAACGGGTGCTTACATTTTATTGGATTTAGTTTTAGCTAGGATGAATAAGGGTGCACGAGAAATCGATATTGCGGCTACATTGGAACATTTAAGAGATCAACGAGCTGGACTGGTGGCAACACGGCAACAATTTGAATTTGTATTGATGGCAGTTGCAGAAGAAGTAAGTAAAATCCTAAATCATATAGTATTTTTTAAGTATTTTTGTTCGGCATAGGTTCACGCAATTCTAAAAGCTCTACCGGCTAATTCACAAAATGAAAAACGTGAATTAGACAATGATGCTGTAAAGGAACAGGATGTGGAAAAGGAAAAATCGGAAGAAACTAAAGAAAAGGATACAACGGAAAAATAAAGCACAAACTATAAGTAATTTTATTTTTAAACCTTTTTTTTAAATACTTTATCTTTCCGAATTCTTATTAAAAAAGAAAAATGTTTTTTTTAACAATTTTAAGTAATTACTTTTAAATTATAATTTATTTGTGTATTTAAAATACCCTTATATAAAATGAGACGATATTTTGTTTCCCAATATACCCTACCAACCAACTACAAGTCATTAAGAACATGCACAAATAAATGTCCGCATATGATCAAGTTAAAATTTTCAAATTATCGCTCAAGAAAAGCAAAAGTTTAGTAACTCACTGTAAGTGTATATACTACGTGACAGTTATAATAGAAATGCACAATTTTTATACACAGAGAGAAGAGATTTTATTTGCGACTAATAAATCATTTCTACTTTTTAGCAAAGCAAAATACTAGAAATATTAAGTATATATAGTTTTAAATATTAAACTTGATCTTGGCAAAGTGAAAAAATGCTAGATATTAGAAACGCTTTCTAATATTAAGTATAAAGTTCTTAATAATTTTTAGAATTAAAAAGAAGATTTTAGTATTGAGTACTAAAACTTAGTATCGTATATTCAAATTTACTATGTTTAGTAAATTTATAAATCAAGCAAACATTTGCTAATTTTTAGAAAACCAAAAGTGAAAGTCTGATTATTTCTCTCCGTGTATGTGAAATTTAATAAAAAGCAAAACTTTTCTAATTTATCAAATTCGGTCATTTCAATATTTGGGCGTTTTGTAGGGAAAAAGTTTTTATTTATATACGATTTTAAGAATTTCATTATGGAATTTTAATTTAAAATGAATTACATCGTCTTTTATTGAAATTGTTTTACAAAAAAATAAGTAATGCCTAAAATTATGTATATACTTTCGTATACATATAGGAAAATCATATTATTTCAATTAAACTATATGAGAATGTAGAGTCAAAGCGTTTAGCTATATGTTTTATTATTATTTTTTTAAACTTAAGAGTTTTTTTTATTTAATACTATTTATTTTATTTATTTGTCAGCGGACTTGTTGTCCTATACTGACACCAATATTATTGTTGTAATTCTATAAGCTGATACACTTTACTTTGGTGTACATTGTAATTATTTTATTTTTTAAATTTAATTTTAATTTTATAGTTTGTGAACTCTACTAAATTATTTAAAAAAAAAAATGTCAATTCAAAAACAACAAAAAATTTGATAAGAAATGAATTTCAATATTCATAAAAAAAAAAATTTCATGTAATAAAATATCTTTAAATGCAGGACAATTTTCTATAATTATTATTTAATATTCCCAAAACTTTTATCTATTATTAAATTGCATATTATATAGCAGCTAAATTAATTAAATACTAAGACTGAACTTTTAATTTATATACACTGTGTGGATTTAATATATTTATAAAAATTTTACAACGAATGGTCATTATTGGAATAATATTTTGTTCTATAACTAATTAAAAAAAAACTTCTTTTTTTAACAAAAAAACTTATATTAATATAAAATAATTATTTTTTGCCTTTTCAAAATAAATTAAAATCATCAAGATATTTTTTCTTTGTGTAAAATATATTTTTTAATCAAAAAATTGTCCAAAATATTTATTTATTGCATGAAATAACCAATGAAATTTTTTTTTAACTAAAAAAATCGTTTACATTTCCAAAAAGAAGAAAAAATTATTATTTAATTTAAAAATCTCCGGCAGCTACAATATGATTATATAATCATCTGTTCAAATGGTGCCTTATATAGTGAATGGATAATTTGAAATGCTTGGCATAAATCCTACATACCCAATTTGTCTGAGGGATATGAGCTGACCCTGTTTTCTATTATCCAATAACACTATTCCAGCCCGCACTATTTGAACACTATGATTTCTCGATCGTATAATATTACATTTTTATCGGATGCATTTTGAAAAATATTTTCTAGTTATGAAAAGAAAATACACTTTTTTCTTCGAAAATTTGTATATTTTGAAAAAAAAACTAATATTTGTTTGGTTTTAATTTCAAAATAAGTAATTTCAAAATACAGAAAAATTCGATCAAACACACGCATGTACCTCTTTAATTAAAAAGAAAATTTAACAAACTTAAAAAAATTTTAGCATTTCTAATGCAAAAAATGTTTAAAAATGATGAAAACAAATTATTTAGAGAATTGAATCAGAAACATGGAATGGCTTTAAAAAATGTGCAGGTAAAAAATCATAAGTTATTAGAATTTGAGTTTATTAAAGATTTTACGCACATGAAATAAGGTGGATTATTTGAATAGATTGAAAAAAGAATATGTTTTCAAAATATAAAGCTATTTAACATAGAAATAATTATTTATTTTATGATAATTATTATGTATGTAGAATGATTTCTTTTTATCGCACTAATTACATTTGATTTAAAGCGAAAAATCATAATCTACATTTATTTCAAATTAAATTCCAAAAAACAGCATAAGAAATTTAAGATTTATTTAAATAAAAAAAAATTATATATGTGAAAAATATTAAATATATATATACACACAAAACAGAGATCTATAAAAAAAATTAAATTAAATAATATTTAAAATATTATATATATACAAAAAAAAATATTTAAAAATATATTAATGTTTTTAATTTTAATAATATCTACTATAAAATAAATTATATAGATGCTTTATTATATATAAATAATAAATATATTTATATACCTAAACCAATATTTTTTTAAATAACTATATATTTTAAAATCAAAAATTGATATACCACAGTTAAATTGATACAAAGAATATTTACAATTTTCAAATATTTTTAATAATACATTTTTATAAAGTACAATATATATATTTTACCAAAACTGATAATTTAAATATTTATTGATTATTAATATTTTATATGATAATTCTATTAATTTTGTTTTTAATTTAAATCAAACTGAAAACTTTGCAACCATACAGTTATGAAACTGGTTCAAATCTATGTTGGTTGAATATAGAATAAATTAAACAATCAAGTTTGTGCAACCAATTGTCAGGTTTTTGGGTAAATTTGCAGAATTATGAATTATTATTACTTAATAGTTAAAACTATAATATTTGATTAAATTACCATTTACTCGTTTTCAATTCATATTTTTTATTTCAATTGAGTTTTTCAGTCAATAAAATAATCAACTAAAATACAAATCAACCCTCAATCCACAAAAAGAAAATATCACATTCTACATATACCTAACTATATCTATATATTCAACTACAAATTGCATATTCATAAAAGATACAAATAAAAACTATACAAAAGCATATTTACAACATAAAATTACACATACATATTATATATTTATAGTAAATATTATTTAAATTTAAAAAATAATCATAACCTCATATAAAAAAAAATAAAAAAGGGCAAAATATTTAAAACTAATATAATTTATCTGAATAAATTCAGCCTATAAATAAATATAAAATATATTTTTTTGTATACATGTGCATAAAAAAAATCATATAAATTATTAAAATATTTAAAACTTTAAAAATTATATAAAATATATTACATTCTTCAATATATATACGACATACAAGATCCTTTATTAAAAGAATATTTACTAAATTATTATAATTATATAGAAAACCATCACAATATTATTATTACATTATGTATTATTATTATAATAAACAACAAATATATAAATAAATGTTATGGAAAATCATTAAACATAAAAAAAACATAAACTACTACACATTATTAACTTCAATGTTGTGCATTACAAAAAGAATGAATTAATGTTGTAACATATATTTAATACTAAACATGAAAGTAAAATAAAACTAAAACAATTACTATTTCGGTGAAATAATTACTTAATATATATAGAGTAAAGAACAACATCTCAAAAATACATTCTATATATACAAATACTAACTAAGTAACAAGAATAAAAACCAAACAAAAACCATTTTGGAAGAGTTTTATTTATTTTCCTAAATTGTCCACGATTTTTCCCTGAATTTTTTCGGTTTTGAAAATTTTTTCCCAATTTTTTCAGAAATTGTTGAAGAATTTTCAAAAAAATATTAGTTAAAAGACAATTTAATTGTGTTGTTTTTTCATCTTTATTTAATTATAATAGTAAACATTCTATCCTTATATAGATGGATTTTGGCCATATCCTTGATTTTCTGAATTTTCCTTATTTATTTTTTAAATATTATAACATATAAAATGATAAGAAGAAATGTCGCATCAAGAAGAAATCGAGATTTATTATTAGAGTTTCCATAAATATATGTAGGTATATATAATTTTTAACACCAGATGGTAACACGTGTAATACAAAATAAACACTATATATAGGTTTACAAAGTATAATGGTTTGTATGTTTGCTTATTCAGACGGATTTTTATAGAGAGTGTAGTGTGTTTAGTTAAGCATAGTTGAAATATAAAACCAAACTCACCACAACCAAAAGCCAAATGAACATTTGAATTTATAAAATATAGAAGAAAAAATATAGAAACCTAAAACCTAATAACCAAATAATTTAATTTAATTTAAGATTTCAATTAGTAAATAATGGTCAATTATAGGTAAAACAAAATATTATTAGGGTAGTGGCGAGCGTTTAACTTATTTATTTAATTTATTTATTTTATTTAATTTATTTAATTTATTTAATTTATTTAATTTATTT
>JANSTW010124664.1:0-16718 GCA_027564275.1 Diadocidia ferruginosa | reverse complement strand
AATAACAAGCGCTGATTGGCTGGTACCTAAAATATCGACACAGTTGTCCACTCGCATTAAACAAATTTCTACTAATATATCTAGGCTCGCTAGTTTGTTCCATTGCGAATGGCGAACAGTGTCGATGTTTTTGATTGTTTGGTACCACCATTGATATTTCTTATATAGTAATATAACTTTGAAAAGCAATTTTATGTTTATTACATTCTTAGCAATTTTTGCTTTATGATTTTAAAAGATTTCGCTAATATTTATTTTAATTTTCGCTCAAGCCTAGACTAAATATGAATAGTTCTTTTTTGCCACTTGTAGTCTTTTCAAATTTTCAAGCGACATATTCTTGTACTAAGTGTTTCCAAATACTAAATATTTCTTTACATAATTACCGCTCAAGAATTTTTTTTTATTCTAACGTATTTTAAACAACAAAATAGACGTAAAAATTGATGAAAAATCGTATTAAAAATACGAATTTTTATAAAAAAATTCTTTGAAAAAATTAAAACAAACATCTATTATTTTTACTGAATATATTCAAAACTAGCATACAATATAATGTTTATATTGACAATACATTAGGCCGTTTGACCTATATAATAGTAACAAATTAAAGTTAGTCGCATTTATAGCTATGCTATTTATTGTTAAGCATTTATTATGTTAATAATTAATTTTTTTTATTGTGCAAATTATAATTCAATTATATATTAATGTGTAAAATAAAATTTGCAATTATAAGTTAGTGAAATATGCATGACTTAATTTTTCACAATTTACTTTAAAAACAATTGTAAGTATGAATATATTATTTATTTTCGATTAATTACTCAACGATTACTAAGCGATTTGAATAAAGTGTAGAATAACCAGACTGGGTCAATTCATTAGAAGCAAAATTCTCCGAGAAAAACGTTATTAGAAGAGTTTGATCTTCTATAAAGCTGAGAGACGATTCGGAAGCGGAATTCTACACATTTACGGTCTTATACTTTTAACCTTTCATTATATAGTCAATGGTTAGTAAATTAATGACATAATACAAAATTGGATCAATCTTGTCAATTCAGTTTATGTGATTTTAAAATAAATACTTAGAAACTTATGAATACATTTTAAGTTTAAGATCGTAAGGCTTGTAAGCGACTTTGCATTTCTGTTAGATCTTCTTCGGGTTCTTCTTCCTCATCCACCTCAACAGGTTGTCGAATTGAATCAGCTGCAGCAGCAGCTGTTGTTGGCGGCAGTGGTGCTTCACCAAGTTTACCTTCGGTTAATTCCCACAAAACCTAAAATGTTTTTTATTAATTTAATTAATTAAATCAGCTATATAACTATACCTTGTCAACTTCGGTTTGTGCCTCCTCTTCCATTTCTTCAGAATCTTCCAGCGAGTCCATGGTTTCGTCCAACATTTCCTCAATAATGCCAGCCTTCATCATCTCTTTGCTCATCTCTCGCATAATACCGGCGATTTCAGGTAACTTTACTAAATTTTGCATAGCTTGCATAACTTCAGTTGATTTTTGTAGTGATCCGGCCACTCTTAATGTGGCCAATTGATTTTTCATTTGTAGCTGCACTGAATTTAGATGTGCTTTGCTTGTGTATATTCGATTTACAGCTTTTCTAGCTCGAATTATCTCTTTAGCCAATATTGTACATGAATCCTTGTCTCCCTTCGCAGCTGCTTGTTTCAGCGATCGCTTTACTTTGTCCTCTTCTCGTTGTATCGAACGTATTTGACGATCGAGTTGGTTGCCTTCTTTACGTATTTTGTGACACCAATCATTTACCTAAAAAGGATTATGATTATGACATATATTGCCAATATTTGTCGAAATCCGTATCAGTTTTAAAATTTAAATATTCTTAAGTTTTACAAGTTACGGCCCACTGTACCAAACATGTGAAAAAACACTAACGCTAAAAGCAAAACAAAATTAATTCGCTGCGGACTCTGCTGCGAATATAATAAACACTAAAGAAACCCTACAAAGTTTCTTGTTTATCAGTAGCCTTGCTCGAACCCCTCCTCGATTTATCAAAACATTTAAATTGCGATAACGTCGTAATAAAAAATTAGTCATTTCAACCAAAAATAAAACAATTATTCTTTAGATTACACGCAAAACAATTATTTCTTTTTTGATATGACGACAAAAACCTTAACCTTCGCGCTAATAACAAATTGCACAGCGGGCTGTGCGATTGAAAAAAAAAACTGTGTCAAGTATCACAAATTTTGCATCAAACATTTTCTACTTCAAATTACCTGCTCTTTAGGATCTTTTTGCTGTGATTTGCCAAATAAACCCATTGCTAAACTGTTATTTTCTAATTGTTTTATTAAATTCGCTAGAAACAATTATTGTTTTGTGTTTTTGATTCCAAATCAAAACAAAATTATAAAAATACGAATGAGTCACAAAAAATATTAATGGGGCGAAATTATGCAAAAAGAAGTACTAGATTTGAGTGAAAGTTTGACGTTTATATAATTTCCACTCAGCGGCCATATTGAAATTATTCGATTTAAATATTTTGTAAACACTAAACAAAACACGTGCGTGCGGTGGAGCCTGCTCGCAATTCAATTTTAGAAAATAAATTTTAACACATAAAATGGCAAAAAAGAAGAGTATTAAACGGCCAGCACCGGTCGCCACATTGCAGCCCAAAGAATTAAATGGAAAAGCAAAAGATATACCGGCAGATTCTGCCGAAGAATCAGCTGATGAAGATTCTACTTTTGCAGAGGTAAAATGTTTTTTTAGGTTAACAAATTTATAAAAATTATTACATTTTTAGGACTTCAACCTAACCGAACGGAGTGTGGAGGAAGAGGATGATGGTAATAATAGTTCTGAAGAAGAAGTATTTACATCCGATGATAGCGACGGTGAATTGGACTTTGAAAGTGATGATGATGGAAATTTTAAAGAAAATCCATCTAAAAATATAAAAGAAGTGAACACGAATGAATCAGATGATGAGGAAGAAGAAGAGGCCGATGGAGATTCAGATAGTGATGATGTTTATGTAAGTGACACAGATGATGAAAGTGGAGAGGATAACGAAGAAGAGGTGCCAGAGACTGCTGTAGTCGAAGAAGTAAAAGTTAAAAAAAATGAGAAAAAATTACCGCCCAAGAAGGCATTCAAAGAACACAGAATTCCAAAATCTACCGAAATCGATTTAAATAAAAATGGAAATTATGACGAATATGCTGACGATACGTCGGATGAGGAGGACATCCGAAATACCATCGGCAATATACCAATGCATTGGTATGATGAATACAAACACATCGGTTATGATTGGCAGGGGAATCAAATCATTAAAGCACCACGAAGGGATCAGCTGGACGATTTCTTGAAACGTATGGAAGATCCAAACTTTTGGCGAACAGTTAAAGACATGCAAACCGGTCAGGATATTGTGCTAAGCGAGGCTGACATTCAATTGATTCGTAGAATAAATTCACAGAATATTCCAGACGCTAGTTTTGAGGAGTATACGGTAAGTTTCGTAATAATTTAGAATTAAATATATTTAAAACTAACATTTTTCGCAGCCATGGATCGATTGGTTTACCTCGGAAGTGGAACAGATGCCCATCAAGAATGTTCCCGATCATAAGCGCTCATTTTTACCGTCAAAATCAGAGAAAAAAACCGTTTCAAGATTGGTGCATGCCATCAAAATGGGATGGCTAAAGACAACAGAGGAACGTGTAAGTGAAAAAGTTTAATGGATAAAAACTCTAAGTTTTATATAATGACTAATTATAACCGGTTCAATAGTTGTTTCGAGGTTTCTTTTAATTTATTTATTATTATATCATCTTTAAATCCCGTTTAGATTTAGAAGTATTTTTATTGCCCATTTTATGCTTAACCCTTTGACTCCTAACTAACTTAAAACTGATTATTAATAATTTGGAGTAAAACTAAAAAAAATGGGTCTTACCCGAGGTCTCACCTCTGTCCCACATCTAATTTCACAATTTACGTGACCGATTCACTTCAGCTTATGTTTAACTGGCTATATACAAAAACAACAAAGCGTTAAGTTAAAATTCTCCTGAGCAAAAGAAAAATTGTCGCAAGGTTTTTAATGAAGACCCCAGCTCAAATTTAGTACATGTTCATGTGAAAATTCTACTCTAGATTCTGATAGCCAGTCGGTTATTGCTGCCCCTCATTCAAAGAATGCCCAAGAGACCCTAATTTTGAGAATACCGTTAAAGAATTATTAAATAATAAATAAATAATTTATTTTTATTTTAACGCAGGAAAAGGAAAAAAAGAAAAAAGGCCCCCAATTCTATATGCTTTGGGAAACCGACACGGACAAAGAGAAAATGCGTCGTATTCACGATCATGTGTCGGCACCGAAGCGTGATCTACCAGGTCACGCTGAATCGTATAATCCACCACCCGAATACCTATTCGATGCAAAGGAAATGAAAGAATGGAATAAATACAAAGATGAACCACAGCGTAGAAAGTTGCATTTTATGCCACAACGGTACAATTCGTTGCGTGAAGTGCCGGCCTATTCGCGGTACATACGGGAACGATTTTTACGATGCTTGGATCTTTATTTATGTCCGCGTGCTAAGCGTATGAAGGTATTTGGTTTTTATTGTTTAACATTTTCTGTTTTCAGACTAATTTTTGTTTTAAATTAAAGTTGACAATTGATGCTGAATATTTGATACCCAAATTACCATCACCCAGAGATCTTCAACCATTTCCCACGGTTGAAAGTATGGTTTACATTGGACATACTGATATGATTCGAACAATAAGCGTTGAACCGTATGGCGAATATATTGTGTCTGGTTCAGACGATACAACAGTTAAGAGTAAGTTTTTGCTAATATTTCGAGTTTGAAGTTTACTAATACATTTCTCTCTCTCATTAGTTTGGGAAATTCAAACGGGTCGTTGCATTAAGACAATTGAAACTGGCGACATTGTTCGTTCGGTCGCTTGGTGTCCGAATGGTAAAATTTCATTTATTGCTATTGCCAGTGGCCAACGTTTAATATTGTTAAATCCAAAAGTTGGAGATAAAATGTTGACGAAAAAAACTGATGACATTTTGGCCGAGGCACCAAAATCCGATGGATTAGGTAATGAGAAGAAATAAGTTTTAATATTTGGCAAACAAACGATTTTTCTTTTAGATAACGAAAGAATTAAGACAGCCGTTCAATGGACAGTAGCCGAAGGTGCAGAGTATGAAGCCGGATTTAGAATAATTATCACACATTTTAAACCGATCAAACAGGTTAGATATTCTTCGAAAATTGATAGTTGGAGAAATTTGTATATATTTTTTTAATTTTAGGTTACATGGCACGGCCGCGGTGATTATTTTGCAACTGTGATGCCAGAAGGGGCAAATCGTTCCGCATTAATTCATCAGCTATCGAAGCGTCGTACACAAATACCATTTTCCAAGAGCAAAGGACTCATACAATGCGTTCTCTTTCATCCGGTTAAACCATGTTTATTTGTTGCTGTAAGTATTTCTGCTGAAATTATTGACCAACATTTTCTAAGAACAATATTTTCAGACCCAAAAAAATATTCGTATCTATGATTTAGTGAAACAGGAATTATTGAAGAAATTGCTATCGAATAGTAAATGGATATCGGATATGGCAATCCATCCAAAGGGTGACAATTTGCTCGTCTCAACTTACGATAAGAAAATGTTGTGGTTTGATTTGGATCTGTCGACAAAACCCTACCAAACCATTCGTTTGCATAAAAATGCGGTTCGTAGTTCAGCCTATCACTTGCGCTATCCTCTGTTTGCGTCGGCCAGTGATGATCAGTCGATTATTGTTTCACATGGAATGGTTTACAAGTGAGTGGTTTTTTTTTATTCAAAATTTCGACGAACCAACTTTTTTTTTCTTTCAGTGATTTACTTCAAAATCCATTGATTGTTCCGCTGAAGAAACTAACGACACACAAACAATACGAAGACTTTGGTGTCTTCGATGTTATTTGGCATCCCAATCAACCGTGGGTATTTTCAGCCGGTGCTGATCAAACGATTCGTCTTTATACATAAATTTTGTTATATTTGATTAAAAAAGAAAAATTTAAACTTAAAGCTTTTAACTTAACGACTTAAAGATTTTAATCGATAAATTCTGTTGAAGCATCGCATGCTGTTCTAAAATTTGCAAAATGTGGGACCTCTTCTCAGTTTTTCGATAGCCTTTTACTATATCATCATCATCGTGTCCTTTACTCCAAATATAATATTGAAATACTTTCAAAAGGATAACATTTAAACTTTCAAAACATTAAATTATTAGATATATAGATTCACAATATATGAAAAAGTTTATAATAATAAAAAAATGACATAAATTATAATTTAATGATTATTAACCCGGCAGATATGAAATTACCATGCATAGATAACAATATGCATCATATAATTACATACAAAAACCCAATATATTAAATTTACACTTTCTGAGTCTTTTCTGTATAATTCAGACCAGGCCAGCAAAATGTTTACCGCATTCCGATTGATACATATAAGAAAATTAAAACAATATTTTAAGGATAAATTTAATACTTTCAAAAGGATAAAATTTATACTTTTACAACTTTAATTTTACACTTTCTGAGTCTCTTCTGTATAATTGCCAGACCAGGCTAGCAAAATTTTTATCGCATTACGAATTTTTTAGAGCATATAAATAATATTCTGATTTTCTTCTTGCGAGTTTGTTTAAATTTGTCTTATTGCATTATAATTTCTATTAATATTTTATTAATAATAATTTAATAAAATTAAAAAAAAAAAAAAATTAATTAAAAACTATTTAATTAATTTTGGAATAAATTTTAAAAGTTAACAAAAAATGTACTAGATGCAACACATACGCACACACGAAACGCATTCATCTAAACTCGATTTCATTTCCGTTCGTTCCAAATAATCTTTCAAAACAATTTTTTTTTATCAAAAAAAAGTACAAAAAATGGCAGACAACGAAGACGACGGTAGTTCCGCAAATTGTCCAATTCATAAGTGTATTTTTGATGGTGATATTCGGAAATTATCTCAATTGTTAAGGACAAATGATGTGGCAGCCAAGGATAAACATGGTAAGCAATTTTAAATTCCGGTTAATTCATAAATTTTGTGCAAAATGTCCATGAACTCTCGTCTCAGCCATTCACCACTTTTCTCCTACACAGCCACTTGATTGTTTTGAATTTTCCAATTTATTTTACTTTTCATCTGCTATAATAACACGTATTTTAAAAATGTTTTCCAGGCAATACACCTCTACACCTGTCGGTCATGCTGGGACGAAAAGGTAAAGATCGCATACATTAAAATTAAAACAACAATTTTCTGTTTAGGAATTTCACAAACATTTCCTGCATTGTGCCAAATGAAAGTTTAGAAATGAAAATTTCGCTTTTACAATTTTATATTTTTTTCCCCATAATATCAATGGGGCAACGTCACGCAATGAACAACAATTATTGATTTATTGAATAGCGTGTACATAATATGCATAACAATATCGGCTATTTATAAACGCCAATCGCTGATTAGATTTTTAATTTAATTTTTTTTTGGTGTGACTCAATGAAATTTCTCAAACAAACAAATTGTTGTTATCAGCAAAAACTTGCGTTAACAACTAGTGTTGTGTTTGTAACTTCAATGTCATCGTTATGTTGAAATAATTAAAAAAAATCGTATCGATTACAGAATTTACACATTTACTATTGGCCCATGGAGCACCGGTCAAAGTGAAAAATACCGAGGGATGGTCACCGTTGGCCGAGGCAATCAGTTATGGAGATCGTCGAACAAGTTAGTTAATTTTTGTTGTGAGCCAGGAATTATACGGAAAATATTTAATTGTTTTTTTATTATTTTAGTTTGTTCGCTATTACAAAAATTAAAAATACAAGCCAGAGAACAAATGGAACAACGTCGACCGAACTTAGTAAAAGCTTTAAATCAAATGGGCGATTTTTATATGGAATTAAAATGGGACTTTCAATCTTGGGGTAATTTTCTTTTTAATTATTTAAAAAAAACTATTTACTTTATTTAATAACAGAATTTATGATGTTTTTTTTTTCGTCTAAACTAAATAGAATGAATTAAACAATTGTGCTTAAGCTAATTCAATCCGATATAGCAAAAAAATGCAAAACATTTTTTTTAAACTATGACTGGTCTTTTTGAAGCATGAGCGTAGACCGTGGTCTACAAAAATATTAACTTAGGGCGTTGTATTATTGAAAAATTAAACCTCAGCCCAACGACCGTAAGTTCGATATTTTAAAAATTTTGAAAAAATATATCCGACGATGCGCGGTCGTCGTAATATAATGTAAAACTAACACCAGACTACAGCACTGTGTTGTTTTGAGCAGCAAAATTTAATAAATTAAAATCAAATGAAACTAATTTAATACGAAAATGGGAAATCTAAACGAATTTCTTCCCTTTTTACATTAAAAAGTTGTATACATTCATAATTTTCCTTTTTTTCGACCGTTGTTGATTTGAAAACATGGGTTTTTCGAAAAGAAACAAAATTTTCGAGGCCATTAATTTATTTGAGAATAGCTTTGCTTTGAATTAGACAGATTAGCTGGTTTAAAAATATTTACATACATTCATAATCATGTTCTATACTTTTAGACGCGAAAGCATAAAGCATCCACAAATGTTTGCCATCATAATCGTATTTAATTTCTTGCCAATTCCTTGAGGTGACGCCATGCCTTTCCGCTCAGCTTTGGCTTTCTGCAACGATGTTTACCGCCACGAAGCCTTGGGTCGGTCAGGTCTGCGATTATCTTGTGATAATCTATTGACAATCTCGCTGTAACTACTCGATTTTTGCAGATTTTATGTCCAATCCAATTTCACTTTGTACGCCTTATCATTGTTCACATTTTATCTACAGATCTTCATTTTGTATTACATCCTGGATAGACAATTTTTAGAATTCGCCTCAAGCATTTATTAAAAAAGGCGTGAATTAAGACATTCCTTCCAGTTTATTATAATATGTTCTACTTGCCGTATTATAAACTATAATGAAGAATTCTATACCTTTATTATTTACATATTTTAAGGAATTCGACCTTAATCAAAGCTTAATTATTATCACTAGAAAAAAATGGCTATAGCAAAAATATGTAAATATTAAAAAGCAAGAAATTACTTTTATTATCAATTCATTTTTTCATTTCACAAAAATCTTTAAAAAACAAAAAATGCTGATAGAAATTAATTAGACGATTCATTCCTTTCATTAAAATCATTTAATTTATTTGTTTTTCCAAAATAAATAAATAATTTTTTGTATTAATTTTTAGTTCCGCTAGTCTCACGAATTCTACCCTCAGACATTTGTAAAATTCATAAATCCGGATGTTCCATACGTTTGGATACGACTTTAGTCGATTTCTCCGATATGCGATGGGAGCGTGGCGATATTTCTTTCATATTTAGAGGTGATAAATCGCCAAAGGTATATATAATCCAAATATTTATAATCACCAAGCATTCTATTAAAAATGTATTAAATATTTTAGGAATCCCTTACCGTATTAGACAATGAATACCAATGTTATCAGCGAGTTCGATATGAAGAAACCGAACTGGAAATCGAAGACGAAGTGGACATTCTGATGTCCAGTGACATTTTGGCCGCTCAAATGTCAACAAAAAGTATTAATTTTGTACGCGCCCAATCCGGATGGATATTTCGCGAAGATAAAACTGTAACGAACAACAAAATTTAGTTTTTTTGCAAAAATTTGTTTTAAAAAGTTATTTAACAGGAAACGGTGGCCGGACAATACGAATGTGATTTGTACTGTATAAATGGTTTAATATTGGAATCAAGAAAGAGGCGTGAACATTTGTCGCGAGATGATTTACAAAAAAATAAAGCAATTATGGAATCGTTAACAAAGGGCGGGGGACAAGCGCCCGGCGGCATCGATCAGAATGGTGAAGTAAGTATACAATGAAGTAAAATCATTTAATGAAATAATTTAAAAATTAAATTTTAGATTGTTAGACGGCAATCGCTGCAACCACCACCGGTTTGTTTTATTTCCTGGGAAGATTATATCAATGCAGAACCGGGTGAATATCCGAAATTGGGTAGAGAATTAGTTTATAAGGAATCCAGTAAATCTTTTAGGGCCACTGTTGCAATGGTAAATTTTTTATTTGATTTTCATTCTTAAAATCGTATTTAATTTTTAATTTTTCAGAGTCGTGAATTTCCCTTGACCGTTGAAATGCTGCTGAACGTATTAGAGGTTATTGCCCCATTTAAACACTTTTCAAAATTAAGAGAATTCGTAACACTGAAACTTCCGAGCGGGTTTCCCGTCAAAATTGACATACCCATATTGCCAACGGTATCGGCAAAAATAACATTTCAAAAATTTGAATTTCAAAATAATATATCGCCGGATTTGTTCGAAGTTCCACAAACCTATACGGAAGATAGTATGAGGTGAGTTTGTTTTTAAATATATTTTTTTTAATTTTATTGCGACAAGAATTTATTTTCATAAACAATAAGTTTTAATTATATTGCGTATTCTCAAAAGAATCCCTCTTAATTATGTAGGGGAAAGTGGGGTACATTCGGCCACTAACAAGTTTTTTGCTCATAAATATATTAGACATTTTTTGAGGATGTTAAAAAAAATTCAAAAACAACTTGGCTATATTTAAATATGTAATCTTGCAATGATAATTTAAATAAATATTTTAGAAGCATATTACATTTGGCTGAATCTACCCCAGGGGTGGTTTGACGTTTGATTTTTTAAATTATCAAAAAGACAAATTAATTAATTGTCTCCTATATAAAATGTCGTTGTAATAAAATATCGTTGAGATAAAATGTCGTTGAGATAAATTGTTCTGAGATAATATATCATACTTAGATAAAATATCTGATATAAACTGTCGCGAGATAAAATTACCAAGATAAAATGACGTTGAATCGATAATGTTTCCCAGCATTTCTTACTGATCTATCTCTTAAAGTTATAATTGTCAATAATGGCAGTTTTAACCACATTTTCATCAATAGTATTTCGATTAGTCTTTTGGCATGTATAAAACCCAAATATTAACTAATTTATTTAAAAAAAATTATTTAACACTTTCTTCCGCGAACGATTTAATATTAGAAATACTATGCACGCTAAGAATTTTGCATAAAAATTCAATATTAATTGTAAAATAATAACCAATTACTCTAACTAGCGTTAAGTTGTTCACGATTATATAGAATTAGATTATCTACATTACCTTCTCACACAAATTTGAGTATTTCTCGTTATAATTCGAGTGGCCGAATGTACCCTACTCACCCCTATCTATTTTTTATTAATTTTCTCAAAACCGCTCCACCCCTAAGTATATAACTAGAGTTACTTGTTTCGGTTTTATTACACAATTCTTATGTTTTTAGACCCACTCTAATTTTAAATCATTTTTTAGACCGTCCGTAATTATATGGTAAAAAGAAATACTATAGGCCAAATGCGTAAATAAATTATGTTCATACAAAAAAAAATCATATTTATTTTCGTTGTGAATATTTTTCTCTATTTTGCTTGGGATTCTTAGAAGTACTAGAAGAAAGAGTCCGATAATAAATTATTTTCATAGTAAAAATTAGAAGTACTAGTTGGGGGCTTATTTTCGTGGTGAATATTTTTTCCTTTACGTTTTGTCGTATAAAACAAAAATTCACCTCAAATTGTTGTTGTTTTCTGTACAAAATTTGTTGGGACTTATTTTTCACGAAATTGCGTATTGTCGCGACTCTTTCTTCTAGTACTTCTAATGTTGTTGGACTATTCGAACAGTTACTTAGGTCTTAATGGGTGAAATACTAAAATACTATAAAATTCTCATTTATTAGAATTTCTATCGAATGATAACAATGCTGCTCATAAATGGAGCGACCATAATTCAAACATTTTTTGCTATTTCCGGCTTCCTTTTGTCGGTGCAATTTATGAAATTGAAAAGAACGTCAGAGTTTCGGATTAGTTATTTCTGGAAAGCAATACTTCATCGATATATAAGGTAAAAGCATATAAATAGGGTTTATTTTGAGAGAAGTTTAACATGCTTTATTTCGAGTAGATTGACGCCAGTGTATTTATTTATAATTTTATTCGATGCCACTTGGTTGGTTAACGTTCAAGATGGGCCCGTTTGGTCACACAGTAGCGATACAGAACGGACGTTTTGTCGTAATAATTGGTGGGCCAATCTACTGTATGTGAATAATATTTTTACGTCTTCAGAACCGGTAAGTCGCCGGACTAAGTGTTTAAGAATTTTAAAACGTTTGATTTGCTCTAGTGTGTTCAACATGGATGGTATTTAGCAGCCGATTTTCAAATGTTTGTCATTGGAATTGTTTTACATTTAATATTTTGGAAGTGAGTATACAGAACGATTTTACTCTTAAGTTAAAATTTCAAGATATTAAATTACCCTATTTATAATAAGGATACAATTGTCTAATTTAATATTTTAGATTTCCAAAAAGTATGAAGCCTATCTTAAGTCTTGGCGTTCTAATATCGTACATAATTCCGGCAGTTATAACCTACGTAAACAAATTTGAAGGAGCACTGATGGCTCTGCCAGAGTAAGTTTATTGAATATTAAATAATCTCCGATCTAAAAATATCTATTTTAGAAATCAACGATATGCTCACTGGTATGATCAAATGTACCAGAAAATTTACATTCCAGCTTATACGAACTTTGGAAGCTTTTTGTGTGGAATGATAGGTGGCATATGGTATTATAGGTACAAACAGGAGAAAGTTAATTTAAAAAAGTTTAGGGTAAGCTGACAAATTATTATTATAGCCAATTTAAATAAATTCAAATTTTCAGACAATGATAATAATTTGGTACACAATGTTACCGGTTGCATTGGGTCTTCTTATGTCCGCGTACATTTTCTATGAATATGAATTTGAAAAACCAGCCATTTGGATTGCAATGTACTCGGCAACATTAAAAAATTTATGGGGATTATTTGGAGCCGTCATAATAACTGGAATGGCATTTAAAATAGGATGTAAAATAAAATTATTTTTCTTTAAAAACAATTTAAAAAAATATATTTTAGGGATTGCCAGAGACGTTATGTGTCATCCGATATTTTTGCCGTTAGGCCGATTAACATTTTGTGCATATATGGTTCATCCGAATGTAATTAGATTAACCTATGGCAACTCTAGAATACCAATTTACGCAAGTGATATGACTATGGTACATAACGTTGCTCCCCAATTGAATTTAAATTTTATATATTTTACTCATTACAGTTTTCACAAGTTATGGCCGTATTTCTTATGTCCTATCTAATTGCAGCAATTCTGTGCGTCTGTATAGAACTGCCAATTTCGGCAATTCAACGACAATTTTCACGAAAAGATCCTACAGGTTAGTTGAACGTATTCCCTTAAAGCTATTTAAGCAGCAAAAATAATCTTTTTCTTTTGCAGATTTGCCTGAACACACCAAAGACGTAAATGCCGTTGAGTTAATTCGACGAATAGAATAATTAAATTAGTTTTATAGTTAGCTAATTTTGTTTAAAAATAAAAAAGTAGTAAAAATTAAATTTTCTTCGAGTATCTTAAAATTTAAATTGAGACATGACGCCTAAGGCAGATAGTTTTCAAAAGCTTAATGCTACAGAAGACATTAACATCATTACTCGAGAATAGGTTTAAAATAGTCGTAAAAATCCACAAGATCATCTTTGGACGAAGGGCCTAATTTTTTTCCATCGCATGCTGCTGGCTACAAGTTTATTTTTTAAATGTTTACTACTTCCGAACACCATGTTAACAGAGGCCCGATTATGAAACTCGATATTATCGGTATCGAGTCGAGATTAAAATTCCGTTACGCTCGAATGTAGCTATTATGACTTCTAGACGATAATGTAAGCTTAAATTGAGTATAACAAGGAAAACCACTCGATCCGATCGAGAAGTCATAATAGCTACATTCGAGCGTATCGGAATTTTAATCTCGCCTCGATACCGATAATATCAAGTTTCATAATCGGGCCTCAGGTTGTTACCCTATTATGGCTTATAGTTAGGTCTAAGACTGCAAACAAGGGCTTTGGCTTATTATTTTATGCTGCTAAAAGCAATTTTATTGTTGATTATGATTAACTAAAATTAAATAAGATTTTTGGACAATGTTTGCAAGAAAAAAATCCAAGATGGCGGCTAAAACGAAAATCATTTTAAACTCATTCAAAAATTAACAGATTTTATTGAAATTTGAACACTAGATAGCAGCTTTGCTATTTTATGATTTTTAAGGATTTTTTTTGTAAAAATCTAGAATACAAAATGGCGGACTTATTCAAGATGGCCGCTCTTGAGACACTTTGCCTTACATCATCGTCATTTATGAATCTATTTTTATGAAAATAAGGTTTATGTCGTTAAGAAAATAAGCAATTACAGTCTTAGACCGGACTATTAAAATTATCATCGAGGGCGCAGATATCGAACGTATCGGCTTTTAATAAAATTTAATATGTGTAATAAGATTTTAGTGGTTTTTAATTAATAAATGATTTCTCATTTTATTATTATTTCACAATTAATTAATAAAAAAAAATTTACTCACTGGGCTTTGAAAAACAATAAAAATTATATAATATCACAATTACGTATATATAATTGTAGAATTTTATGAGAAAAAAAATTTAAGGAAAGATATATTAAATTTAACGAGGAAAAAATAATATAAGAGATAATATACAAATTATAGAAATATGAGAAATAAAAAAATAAAATTCAAAAGCTAAATAATTGGCGCAGAATAAACCTACAGCATATCATGGGCAATTGCAATAAAATATTGTTGGATTTGTTTGCTAGTCGACTCAACGTGTTGTCGCAACAATTCTTTTTTCATTTCTTCAGAAATAACTTTAATTTCTTGCAAAGAATGTTCCCAATCTTCATTAGCCTTCTGTTTAATTTGCGCCCAAGCTTCCAATCCGTTGGACAAATGTTCGCAATACTTCATAGTACTAAATGGAATAGAATGCGGTTGTTAGAAATTTCATAGATAATAAAAATCAATACGCAATTTACCGCTCCTCAAGGTCATCGCATATATGACGAATTTTCAATCTTTCTTGAGCCAACAGATTTTCTAGATGTAAAATGTTGTTCTTATGTTGTTTGCTATTTTTATATAAATCTTTTAAATCTTTGGCAAAGCCTTGCACCGATTCAAACTCCTTTTGAAAATTACGTCTAGACTCAAGTATACCATCGATTATTGGTTGTTGCTTTGTCTTCAGAATTTCCATAACACCTTGCTGATACTTATCAACCATTTTACCTAAAAAAATCAACACAATAAGCAATTCATCGGATTCATTCTAATATATTATTTTAACACAAAGTAAACAATTAAAAAAAAAATAATTTTTGTTCTGTGAAATCGCTAACTTCACGAAAGCTTATTTCTACACTGAAAAAAAAGAAACTACAATTTCTCTTAAAATGTTCGTGATCTTAAAGCTGTATCCCGACAAAATATCTCGGTCCAAGTATCTCACATTTTTTCTCGATCATTTTATCTCAACGACAATTTATCTCGACACGTTTAATTTTTTTTTTGCGAAAACGAAACTCAGTGCTTAAAATTATCTAAAAATTAGAAAAGCGAATTAAATATATTTTTTTTTTCTATTTTTCTCAAACACCGCCCCTTGAATGTCCTACAATTTGCTTTTCAAATTCGTAAAAAGAAAAAGAAATTGTTTCTTTTTTAGATAGAATCTCGTTGAGATAAAATGACCAAGATAAAATTTCTATGAATCCTTAAAGTAACTCACAACACTATAATAACACAAATTTTGTAACAAAACAGTAAAAAGTTGCGCATCAAATCGCGCTGGTTAAGTTGGAAAATATAATAAGAAACAATAAAAAAAATGTCTTGCGGAAGATGGCGCCGTAATATTCAAGATGGCGGTAAAATATAAATTCTTGAAACCAAATATTTTTTTGTTTTTAAACTATGTAAAGAATTATAGCTTCAAACTGACGGATTTTCGGTACTTCGGGGCTAGAACTGTGGTCACAACACTACCGCCTAGCCGGCATATTGAATGAATCCTAAGGGACGGTTTATATATTACGTTATATCAAAGAGTGTAGGCCCCGGTTAAAAAATTTTGAAGATGTGAGGGGGGATATTGATATGTGTGACATCACAGAATATTAATGCAAACAAATCTTAAAAACACTTCATTAATTGCATGGTTTTAATTCCTGAGGCCTAATTATCTAATACGTTCCGAACGGAAGTTTCTCCGTACATCGCATTTCGTTTCGTGGTATTATATAACTTTTCGAAACGTCTACGAAACAATGAATTTTTAATAAAATATAATTTAAATGTCGAGATGCTTCGTTTTGAATATAATTTAATCCGATAAAACACTTGGTTGAAGAAAAAAAATAAGATTTACGTTTTTGGGATATTTTCCGAATAAAAAAATTCTTTGAAAACTTGAATAATCGGACATGCGGTCGTTGGGGGAAGGGATTTATTATTTCAATAAATATGCACTAAGTATA
>JANSTW010124553.1:0-16726 GCA_027564275.1 Diadocidia ferruginosa | reverse complement strand
CATAAAAAGATTTTTAATAATTTATAATTTCCTGTTAATTTTAAATAATTTAATTAAAATAAAATTAAGTTAATTTAAAAATGATTTTTTTTAATTAAAAGAATTGTATTATTTTTTTTTTAAATTCATTAATTTATTTTAAATCCATTTTTTAATAAATGTTTTACAATTTAAGGCCATTCATTAATATGTTTTTTTTAAATAAATTAACTTTATTTTTGTGCAAAACTTGTATAATATTTCCGGAGGATGAGATCGCCTATTTCATTAAACGTGCGTTTTTTTTAAATAATTCGATGCAATTTTTTAGCATTTATATATGGACACAATTGTTAGATTTTTTTTGGGACGATAAACGCAATTTTGGATATTTTTTTTAATATTTACAATTTTTTTTTTTTAATTTAAATAAAAAAATAAAAATAAATTATTTGTTTTATTTCGTTTTTTACTGTCCTCGATTTAGTTTTAAAATAATTTTTAAGGCACATTTTTATTCTTTAATTTTGTATTTATTTTTTACTTTTAGACACAATTAAATTTGTAATAATTTACAAAAAAATTATCTTGAATATTTTATAAAAAAAAAATCATTTTTATTATTTATTATATAAAAAAGTGTTTTTATATCTTAATCTTTATATTACAAATTATTTTAATAAAATAATAATTGATGATGTCTTTGTAACTTGGCAGCAGCAGCAGCTCAGCAACAACAGTTGATTAACAGTAGATAAATAATATTTAAACATAAAATTGGAATTTTAATGATGTTCTGTAGATAGTTCGGTTAGGGTAATATCGAAAAGATCTTCTTCTATTTGTCGTACTTCTAGTAAAAAGATATCCTCATTGCAATAGTAAGATATCATGTCATCGTCAATTTTCGCAGTAATCCTGAAAAGGAGAAAAGAGATGGTTAGATTTTTTAAATTTATTTGACAATTATATTCTTAATTTCTTTTAAATAATACCTTGCTTAAAAATAAAAAAAAAATATTTACAAGAAATTCCTATTGAATGTCTCAAACTAAATAGCACAGATCGTAAAATAACCTTATTCTTCGTGGCGCCGACCGATACTGCAGGAATCTCATGTTGAAGGAACGAGCTTCAACGAAGTAAAGGTTTTAGTATTTATCTCAAATTTTCTAATGATTTCTAATCGAATTCTGTAATCTCTAAAATAGTCAGGAAAAAAAAAGGTTTTATCAGCCGTTCTTTTTTCAAGATGCCCTGACATGGTCAACGTATACGCAAATTCAAATAAAAGATATATTATTTTAATATATGATGGTTAAAAAATTATCCAATCATAAATTAAAATAAAGGGTCGTAATTTATTCAATTATTTCATATAATTGAAAGAATCTCAACATAAGATATTATTTTAATTTTTAACTATCATTTGGGTAGAAGGGTAGCTCTCAATACCAAATGTGAACCAATTTCGCAACGGTCTTGCCTAGATGGGATCCATAATCACTCAAAATGCTTATGAATACGATTTTTGTAACTCCCTGTTTTTTAAGGGAAAATTAATTATAACAGGAGAATATGTACAAATTTTTAAATAATTTTTAACCCTCCCTAGAGCGGATGAGACCGCTAATTTTTTTTATATTTTCATTTTTATTGGGGTACACCTACCAAAATTATCGTTAAATATGATTATGTTATATGCAATATTTTATTTGAAACTTTGTTATCTCTCAGGAGCTAAAGGAGAGGGGTTTGCAAGTTTTGTTTTTAATTGGGATTGAGGCTACATTCTATATTGGGAAGGGTATAGGTGTCGAGTTCAGCTGATGATTTTTTTATGTAAATTCATCTCACAAAGAAAACCTAATGTTTGTATATATGTTGTCTATGTAAATATTTCAAAGTATAAATTGTTAAGTGTGAAACATTTTTTCTAATTAAAAATTAGTCAATTAAAAAAAATTAAAATATTATTAGTAACAACAAAAAAAGCATATTTTTAGGATTAAATTAAATATTACGCAATTTTTTTTATTAAAAATGGATCAATGAAAAGTGTAAAATTGTGTATACGTGTACTTACCCCTTTTTGTTTGTACGATAAATGTTATTTATGCTGGACGTGGAGATTTTGTATTTATTTTCAATCTGCAATTAAGATAAAACAGAAAAAATAGTAACAAAATCAAAAAAATTTTGAAAAACATTTATTTAAAAAGTAAACTTACAATTTCTTAAAAAAATTGTTCAATTTCTTTTAACACAAACATTTCTGTATGGAAAAACAAAAATTTTGCGCTTAGGAAAATCAATAATTAGAAAAAAACTTAAAATTAATAAAATTTCTATAGAAAAAAAAAACTTTGTGCCAATATAAACAATAAATCAAAAAGAAATTATTTCAAATTCTCTGTCTTTCTTATATTGCTTGCTTGCATTTAAAAAAAAAATTAAAAATTACCCCAGAATGTTTTTTTCTTAAAATCATGTTTACTCAACAAAAAAACCCTTTTACTTATTTATTTTTGAAGACCATTGCTCTGAAAATTAAGAATAGAGAAAAGAAAAAACAAACAAAAAATAATTTATGTATAAAATTTACGATAATTTATATTAAAAAAACATTCAAAGTTAATTTTTGGATTTGTTTTTTTTTAATTAAATTTATTATTTTTGTGTAAATGAAATAAATGCGAGATGTTAATGATTATTATAAGTAATTGTTTGATTTTTTTTGTAAATAACCCATGCAAACATATATAAATTAAATAACCATTTTTTTGTTAATTAAAAAAATTAATTAATTATTTTGTTTAATTTTTTTTATTTGTAAATTATTTGTGACTGAGTGTTTTGTATAATATACGAAGAATAAATAATATTTGTAAGAAAGCAGTTTTTTTGTTGTAATTATTGGCGCAAAATTCTTTTAAAGTTTAAATAATTTAAGTTTTAACGTATAAATATGGAATGGAAAGATTCTGAAATGTTTAGATTTTCTATTTTAAAAAAGATGAGATTTTTAACATATTTCAAAAGAAAATTATAAGAGAAATGATAAAACAATAAAAATTAAATCGAAAATCACTATCAAGTGTTTTACTTTACTATTAAAAAATCTCTAAAACATTTTGTTTGTTTTAAAAGTGGGTGGGAGTTTTTCTGTCATATTGTGTAAGCGAATTTTCAGAACGATAAAAAAATATAAAAAAATATAAAACATATATTTCAGACTAAATACCGAGTAAGAATTATAAAAAACTTTTTTGTCTTGTTATTGAAAAATCTCGATTTTTTTTATATTTAAACTGTGTGGTAGTTTTTATGTCATATTGCTGCAGCGAATTTTAAGAGAAACGATAAAAAAACAATAAAACTTTGTATATTTTGCTAAATAAAGTTGAAGTTTCTTGTCTTAATAATTAAATAAAATTCTTTTCATATTTTAACGTGCAATAAGTCAGGAAATTCATTTTTTTTTTCAAAACAAGATATCATACATTGCATAAGCGAATTATAAGAGAAAAGATAAAATTAATACAATTTTGAATTTTTAGCTATATACCGAGTATTATGGTCTGGTGTAACATATAATTGATAAATCATGTTTTTTTCACAAATAGTGCGGTAGTTTTTATTCGATACTATAGCTGAAGCGAATTATAAAATAAAATATTTTATTGTTCTTGAACTATAAATTTAAATGTCTTTAGGCAATAATACTCATGGAAGAATTTGAAAAAAAGAATGTTAAATCCGTGAAATAGCCACATATTAAGAAAAAAATATTGTTTTAGCGAATAATAAGATATTTGACAGGAAAAGTGTTCACTTAATGTGCGTAAGACGTATGTCATTTTTAATCGGCACTATAACAAAATGTAACAATATGTCAACTTTTCTAGAAAATCGATAAAAAACCTAACAATTTTAATTTTGTTTTATTAGTCAAATGATTAATGAAACTATGAAAAACTTACAGCATTTAACAGGCCAAGAGTAGTTGGCGGCACCACATGCAGCGGTGTGTAAACGTCTTCGTTATCCTGTCTCACATACAGCATAACTCTTTCATTTAATGGCGGTGTCATTCGGGAACGTTTTATCGATGGAGGCCCAAAATCAGGCATTTGTTGTTGTTGCTGCTGTTGATGTTGTTGTTGCTGCTGCTGCTGTTGTTGCTGTTGTTGTTGCTGTTGTTGCTGCTGTTGTTGTTGCTGGTGCTGTATGCTCTGTTGTTGTACTAACGTTTGTTCAAGAATGTGATCTTTTTTATCAATTCTAAAATGAAATTTTTTTGAAATTAGTTTAAATATTTTAAAATATGAAATATTTTTATTAATTGTTCAACAATTATAAGATATTATTCTAAAATATTTCCTCCTTAAATTTATCGATTTATCTCAATGGATCGATACATATTTAAAAAAAAACTTTAATTTTAATTAAAATATTTCTTAATTGTTGAATATTTATTCAGAACATTTTTTCCATGAATAGGAAATATTTAAAAATTTCATAAAAAATAAAAATTAATTAAAAACTTATTCGATTTTACTACTCACGTAGGCACATCCGGTGGAAAGTGATTGTGAAATTTCAGTGTGGGCGTTGTTGGTTTATTTGTTGAATGCAACAAAAACGGTGAGGTTCCCTTCACCTCAGACGTACCAGACAGCGAGTCTGTCTCATGACCGTAAAAACTTTGCAAGTCCATGCCGGACAATTTATCAATGTCTTCGGCCGGTGAAAACAGTACTGGTGGTTTACCCAAATCTTGCATTGTATAGAATTCAGATCGATCTGTGACCGGATGATAGAGTTCATCTAGCTTCTTACGTCCAGTAGCTGTCATCTTTCGTTTGGCCGCCCGGCGCTCCTCGTCACGTGTTTTTCTTTCAGCACCCTGTACGAAAAAAGAAAATTAATTATAAAACTAATTAACTTATATATAAAATCTAACACACAATAATTCAACAACTATATCTAGGTAGGTAGGCAGTCGTCGTACACATTTTAAACACAATAATCATAATTATTTTATAATTTAACTATTGTTTGGAAAATTGAAAAGCATAAATCATTCTAAGTGCATATAATTTACAACTTTATACCATAAAGTTGCGGCATTGTAATTTAATATTTTTTTAACTTTCAAGTAGGAGATTTATAATATTGTATAATTGTTGGTTGTGCGGTAAGAATATATTTTTTTAAATATTGTTTAGCAAAAACAGGCAAAAATAAATCACAATAAACATTTTTATCGTTCTATACTTTACAAGTTAAAAATTTCACTGTAGTGCAGTGTGTTTGTTAAATAGTCTTTAATTTGTAATTATATGCAATGAGAAAAATTATTTAATTAATATATGAGAGCTAACGTTTTAATTTAAATTAATCTGTTAACAAGGCCTTAGTACAATTAACCCTTTTGCGAATTTGTTAAATTATGCACTGTAAGTAGCAACTCTATATGAAAACCTACATACAATCGCACCTGAGAGACTTTTCAGTTTTTAAAAATTTGAAATCAAAATTTGGATTTATTGTATTTTAGAGAATTTTTAATTGAAGTTAATATTGCATTTTTTAAATTTATTTGATTTGTCTTCGATAGTTTTTTTACACCTGAATTTGTACATATTGCAGAGCAGAAGTAGTTTTTTTTTTAAATAATTTATGAGTTCTGACTCAATAAGAAATAAATATTATATGCAAACATAGATTTTTATTAATTTAACAAATAAACGAAATTTTATTTCATACTTTGTAATAATACCTTTATTTGTATTAATTTATAAATTAATATCGATCATTAAGAATAAAATAGAATAAAATGTATACAATTGATTTTGTGCATATTATGCTCAGGGATTTAGTATTTAATGTCAGACGTTATAGTAAAATTTATCAGAATTAAACGTCAAAGTGTTAACTAAATGAATGATCTTATAGTATAAAATATTTTAAGCAACATTTTATTAAAAAGTATTGAATAAATATAAAATCTTTCACAACTATTATTATATTATATTTGATATTTTTAGAAAATTTGTTGATTTTATTACATTTTAATAACACCCATATAATAATTAAAAATTATAAACATTAAAACTTAACCTTTAGCCGATAAATATTTATAAAATAATAACTATACAGTAAAGCTAATTTTTAAATCATATAGAAATCTAGCTAGATATAGTGAAAATTATTTTAAATTTATCTCTAAAAATATCAAATAACACATATTTTGCTGCGCAAACAAATGATGCCACTTAATCTTTTGCTTATATTTCATAAGCTCATAAAGTCATGTGTCAAAATAGATGGATAGAAAAAACATTTCAATTTTCTCATCATCATAATATTTTTATACGAGCTAAATTAAAATAAATTCACACAAGTGAATATTTGTAAATAATAATTTTTCACTGACTGAGTTTACAAAAAATCATATTTATATGAGTAATCATTCAACGATTAGCCAGCATATATTTATATAAATATTTGACCCATGCCTTTTGTCTGCGGCTGCATCTTAAAACTCATGTACAGAAATGCAGCATATTATAATGCAACTAATGAAAAAAAAAAAATTTCTAAAATACGCAATCCGAGTTCTAAAAATTTCAAAATTTTAATAATAAGGAAAACTTGTGAAATTTGCAATATAGATAAAAAAAATGATTTTATTATTTTTATCACAAGTGATGTATAGAAAGACAACTTCACAACTTTATATATTAAACATAAAATATCATAAATATATGATTAACGCAATTCTTCATTTAACATACAAGTCAAAGATTATGTTTATATACATGCCCATATATAAATAAGATGATTGAAAATGAAAATTTAAACAAGATATTTCGAATTTGGGACGTTCGTATGTCTGTGCTTTTATATGTAAAAATATTAATTTATTTCTATTAATTGTCCCATAGGTTGAGTAATTTTACAATAAAGACAATATTTTTATTGGTCCATTTTTTTAAATTAATGTCGCAATAATAAAATAAAATCAACAGTAATTCTGCTAATGGAATGGACAAATATTACAGAACTTCAAATGTTTATAAGTTTTTAATTTATTTTTTAATAAATATGTAGTTTTGTCAAAATTTTATTTCTTGTAATTTTATTATGAGTTAAATATTATAAAAAAAAAAATAATTATTGAAACTTTTTATGAACAAAAATATTAGGAAAAATGGCTGA
This sequence comes from Diadocidia ferruginosa, assembly GCA_027564275.1. NCBI lineage: Eukaryota > Metazoa > Arthropoda > Insecta > Diptera > Diadocidiidae > Diadocidia > Diadocidia ferruginosa. Next base: position 9,520 of record JANSTW010124553.1, on the reverse strand, counting down.
TTTTAAAGACAAGACGACACAGTCGCCCGTGGTTTTGTTATTTAAGAAAAATATCAATAACAATTTTCGCCAGAACAGATGAGATAGAAAAAAAACGCTAAAAAACTTTTTGATTTTATTGCTTTTTATAGCTTGACTTAATTTTTTTTAGCAAACAAAATAAAAATAAATTTAATCATATTCATTGTCTTACATAATCTTTGATTTATAGTTTATCTATATGTTTTAATTTAAAAATCATAGCAAATATTATAATAATTCTTTATAGTCGCATCCTATTTGTGGGTGTATGTAAAATTTATAAAATATAATAAAGTTATAAAACATTATATGTTACTTTATATAATAATTTATATTTAATCAATTTGTTGTCATAATATAAAATTTAAACTATTTGCCGCGCATATACAAAATGATTTATTCACAAATCGCACGCCACTGCGATGGACCTTTACATGGCATCAGATTAAAACGCAGCATAGAAAAAAGTTGTTCTATGTGTCTTTTCTCCATTAGTAATAAATTTATTATTTATTTATTATAAATAGTGTAGAAGTTTTATATAAAATACAGTTAGCGTCGTATATATGTACAAATCCCACATAAAATTATCCGCGCGCATCCTAACTGCTACAGTAAAAATGTGCATAAAGCTTTAAATATAAAAGTGTTCGGTTAATTTTTAAAAATAAAATATAAAATTATCTCTATATGTGAAGCTATAGAGAAAGGAATATAGGAAAAACACACTAAATATATACAAATAAAAATAATAAAAATAATATTATTATTAATTTATTATGCCAATCAGAGAACATCTACAATATTATAAAAATTGTTACTGATGTAAAGAATTTATGTATATGTCATGCGTCAGATATATCTAAGGATAAATAAAGAAATCTATATATATATTAAGCAGCTTTGGCTGTAGGAAATCATTTTTTTTTTCACTTTATCTGAGTGATAAAATATATATATTTTAAATTTAAAAAAATATTTATTTTATTTTTTAGAATTTATTACAAAGTAATGCATAAGTATAATATATAGATCTATGCGAAGATGAAAAACTTTAAAATGTTTTCAAGATACTTTTTACTTATCATGCAATATCACATGTTTCGAAGATCAAAAAATTTCATATACAAATTTTGCATTGTAATTCTGAATTGTTTTCAATAAAATAATTTATATCTATAAGTTGCAAAAATTTGAATTTTAAATTATCTAAAGTCACTTCTTGATTTTATGCATATTAACTGAAGACATAACTTCCAAAGACATAAAGCTTAATACCGCTAAAATCACATAAAAATTATTTATTGGTTTGTGTCTTTGCTAAAAACCAATAAAAACCGATAGAATTTCCCTTCTAAAAATTATAAACAAAGCAATGGGTTTAATTTTAAGTGCAATGTCGATTTTATAATTTAAAAAAATAGCTAAAAATCACGCCATCTACTATTATTTTTTACATTTAATTACATTAAATAAATTAAATTTGGTAAGGCCAAGGTTTCAAATATATTGCTTTATATCAGTATCGCTTAGACTGCTCGCCACTGAAGAATAATGAAAAAAATCTATCAAGAATTAAATTTTAATGGCATAAATTAACAGATTTTTGTTCTCTATTAAATCAATATACGACCTAATATATATTGCATGCCATCTCAAATAATAGCTGGCATATATTAAATAGCTTTTAAGTATGTAAATTAAGCCAATCGTTATATAAAGTAGAAAACAAAAAATCAATGTTAAGTTTTTCGTGTTATATAGTTACAAATATTTTGAACCATGCAACAATTTAAACCTAAAATATAAAAGCAAATAGGTGTTTTATCAATCAATAAAATATATACCAGACAATTTATTTTTCATGACTATTTAGTTTATTCGCATTTAAATAGAAAAAAATTTAAAATTCTATATTTACAATGTTGCGGTAAACCTAACACGCAGATGATTTAAAAATACACATCTATATTTAACATATATTGAAAAATTAGGAGGAAATACGATGGCTCGTCTGATGCGAATTTAATTAGTTTTTTTTTCTGTAATAATTAAATAATTATAATTTCATTAGAAAATCCTTAATTTTAACGTTTTTCATTAGTGACAAAGTAAATGACAAACACAAATTTATGGTCTCCGTAATGGTTGTCTTTTAACTAAAAAAATCTCGTCACGTATAAATAGTAATAAAAAAATTTTGAGTTTACCATGTAATATGTCGATTTACATTTTCAATTTTTCATATACCTGCGGCTTTAATAAAAATAAAGATCATTTAAGAAGAAGACAAATAAAAACTGACCCAAAATTGATCCCTGTGGTACACCAGATGTATGAATTCAAAACAATATAGTACCTTAACCTGGCTTGAGATGAGATGATGATAACCAGTCAATTGAAATATAGTATGTAATCAGTATAGAACATTAATTAATTTAGATATAAATGCAGAAGTCTGTTCTGTTTTCAAATTTTATGTTTCTTAAATTTATTGGCAAAAACCAAACATAAAAAGTCATATATACGAACTGCAACGTAATGTTCTTACTTACATGAAGCAATTAGGATTTTTTTCAACAAAAAAATGCCTTTATTTTATATAGACCATCAAATTTTTGCAATTAAATCATATAAAGAGAAGAAAAAACTCAATAATAAACAGTTGGTTTTTTACTGTATCTTGAAAATAAATTAAATTAAAAACAAAGCTTTTTTCTGTACAGCCAAGCAAATATAAATCAGTTATTATTATATTTGTTTTAATAAAATAGAATTATAAATAAATCTGCATTAAATGTTATATTCTTGCATATCCACATAAATTGGTAACATAATAAATCCAAATCTAATTGACAGGAAGTATTAATACTTTGATCACGCAAGCAAATTTGAACATAATATAATAAAAAGCTAGCTATATGCATTAAAATATATTCTATAATATGCAGAGTAAGTAAAAACAAATCAAGAAATACTTAAAAACACCATTAAATAAATAAAGAAATTTTTTTTATTACATCTTCATCATCATAATAATGTACAAAACAAATGTTAAGATAGAGAAAACGAGCTTTTGCCTTCCATAACACATAATATTATTAAAAAGGAATCATTTTGAAATCTTCTGGCGTTCAAATGAAATGATCAGCAAATAAAATATTTTTAATATTATAGAGTTTATTATAACACCATTCCAGAGTCCGCACTCGTCTTTTTATGTTTATGAAATAAAAATTTAACGACAATAATAATTTAAAATGCATTATGATATACTTTTAACAACAACAAAATCATTATTATTATTACTTTTATATGAACTGAATAACATTTATATACATTTTTCTATATCAAAATCAAGCGTCTTAGCTGCTTAATGAAGATAATTTTTTATTATCGTTTCTTTAAAAAAAAATAGTCCATAAAAACAGCTAAGAGATTAAATTATCGACAAATGGTCATAGTTTAATTTTCATAATAATAATATAAAAGCATCACAGGGTTTTTAAAATATATATATATAGACAAGGCACGCCAGGTATTAATAGAGATTTTTCTTTTTTTCTAAAGTTCTTGTTTTTCAAAAATTGTTGCCTATATTTTTATAGAAATAAATTATAAGTACACAAAGTAGAGTGTTATTATGTGCTAACCTTTATATTATTAGGCATTGGCGTAGAGTTTTCATAATTACCACACAAAAAAACCATAATAATTTATTGATGCAAATTTGTGAGATTTATGAAACATTGAGTTGAAATCTTATTCATATTAAATCAATTCATAAATAAACAAGTATGGTAGCCGAGTTTATAGCACGTCAAACAATTGCAAATAAACAAGTAAGGAAAAACATAATTTTACTGGTAAAAAAATTAGTGAAATTTATATTTTTTCAGTTGCATTTGATGATAATTCAATTCACAAATAAATTAGTATAGTGGCTGAGTTGGTAGCCCATCAAACGATTAAATACCACAGGAAAAATAGAAATTAATGTGTTTTTCTTAATTGTATCGCAAATTCTCTGACAAAAATTGCAAGAAGCTTATAAGAATCATTTGAAAATTACGAAATATAGTCTCATTTCAAAGAAAATATTCGCTTTATAATTCAAAGTATTTTAAATATCAAAACTCAATAAAATAAGACATTATCAATAAAATATTTAAACTGTTCCTGTAATTTACAACAATTTATGTGTCTTTAGGGTAAATGTGCAAAATAAGTTTTTATATGGACACCAATGTTTGAAATAAATATTTTAAGATAGTTTTAGATAAAAACTAAAACAGATGAATGAAGCGGAAAACTAACTGACCTTCATTCTAAGCATAATATTATGCTCGAATAGAACCAACAACATAAAAAAAGAAAAATTTGTTAAAAATTATAGAAAATAAAGGTAAAAGCTAAAAATGTATCGACATCATGCAAACATTTTCTATATATATTTAACTATGGGTAGAAGAAAACGACCGACCGCTGCTGATGCACATGCAAACGCTTCCGAATCAATAAATAATAAAGCAGCGAGCTTTGTGGAGCATAGTGAGTGGTAATCTTTTGCATATTATTACTTATAAAGATTTTAAATATTTTTGCATTTTAAATAAATTTCAAATATTTTCGCTTGTCGTTAAAAAAAAAATGGTCGTGTTTTTTTCCAGAGCGCATAGCATGAAATATATATTTAATAATAAAAATTACTTTTCATCTCGGCCTTTCTTTTGACATGGCAGCTTTAGTTTTATGTATAATACACAGAATATACATATTTTTTTATGATTATTATTGGCGTTCATGTGTAATCATAAATTTATGCCCTTGGCTGTGTATACGTAATTCAAAATTGACAGAACACATATATGTTAAGTTGCCTTGGCTTAAAATAGTATATGTTCTCAATGTACAGGATAAAATTTATAATATATATAAATAATCTGACATTTGATATTATTAATAATAATAATAATAATAATAATTAGAATTTTTTTCTATATTAAACTTAATGTGATGCTTTTCGATTACACATTAATATGAAAAGCTATGAATAAATTAAAATAGTATGAGGCGAGATTATATACTACTATATATATTGTGATTATCGTGATTATATGATTTACAACAATATGAAATATAAATCTATAATAGATGAGTAATATTATTTTATAGATCTCGGCGCATATTAAATTCAATCTATATAATATATATTTAAATCAATAAATTAAACTATAGATTTATATAAAGTATATAAATTTGATTTTATCTATATAATAATATAATTTGAATATAAGATCTTATTGAAAGTATAAATTTATATAAACGATATGGATACCTTTTACACATTGTATATTGTTGAAGAAGGTCAGAATATTGATATAATAAATTTTGTATGTATAGAATTTTATCAAGATTCAAGGTGAAAATTTATTGTATTGTATATTATGTAGAAGACAAATATTTTTTGTTTTTTAAAAATTGAAATATCTTTATTGCAGACAATTAATTGTCTACATTTGATTTTTTTAGGAAAATAAAAAAAAAATAAAAAAACTCACCTTATCACAAAATACTTTAATTTGACAATATCCTCTGTGGAATACTTGTGTATCTCTTGGATCTTCGAATGTATCGATTTGTACATGAAGTGGCAGACCCTGTAAAAGAAATAATTTTATATACATTTAAAAAAAAAATCTCAATCTTATTTTAAAAATATATAATTTAATTAAACATAAATTTTTTTTACTTTAAAAATATTTAATTAAAAAATATTAATATAAACAAACATTTCAATTTAAATTGTATATTATGTAAAAAAATCCTATTTAAATTTATACTTATATACAATTCCAATTAAAACAATTACCATTCATATATCAAAAATTAAATTACAGACAATCGATCAATATTGCAGTTGTATAATATACAAAAAAAAACAATTTACCTCTATAAAATAAAATTGTGTGTTTGTTGAAATCGTTTTCATTTTACAAAATGACGCGTCGCATCTATTTATATATTTGTTCATTATATGACTCAAGTTTTTAAATTATTTATATAAATTATATAACAAATGGAGTGTATATACATATTTTATCGTCGTCGTCGTAATTATAACTTACTATACCAGCCAATGAAAGAAAAAAAAACTTTAACTAATTACATCTTTAACTTTTTATAATATAGTAATAAAGTTAGGTACAAAGCCAAGGAATGAAAATAAAATAAATAAAGTGTGTACATATCAATCAGCTAATTGACACAAAACAAAATTTCAATCCACATTTTATATTTTGAATAGAGAAAAAAAGGTATTTGGTTTTTTGTTTGTTTTTTATAAAAAAATCCAATAATATATTTTATATTAAAAATGTATTAAAATATGTAGCTGCGAGTATAGGGTGGTTAAAGTGTGGCGCACACAATAAAGATTCAGTGTGATATATCGTGTTTAAAGTTATATTTGGCAAATTACATAATATTAAAAGTAATTTTAATTCAAATTATGATAAACATAAATAAAATAAGATTTTTAGATACAAATTCAAGATGGCGGCGTGGTTCAAGATGGCGGTCAAACCAAAAATCCTTTATAACTTGCCCAAATATTAACATATATTTGTAAAACTTTGTACTTTCAGTTTTCTTTATTTTTTTAAATTTAAAAAAATCCTCCTTAAAAAAAGAAAAATGGCAAATTATTCAAGATGGCGGATTTGAATAAATTTATCTGTATTTCCGTCATTTAACTAATCACTGATTTTCATGAAACGAAATTGTTTTAATAATAATAATATGTTAATTTATCAGAAAGATGGTGTTTTAAAATTTCAAAATAAATATGTTAAATTGATTCAAGATGACGGCTCTTAAGATACATTAGCTTGCAACTGTGTCATTTATGAACCGATTTGAATAAAAAAAAAGCAAATATATGATAAATCTTCGATTATTTTTTTAGTTTTATTTCCAATTTAAAAAAGTATTTATATTATTTTCCAAAAAAAAATAATATGCAGATCGCGCATAAAATAGTTCAATTATTCAGAATGTTAAATTGGCCTAAAGATATATATATATAGTTTCTATTGAGGTGGAATTCATCTTTAAAAAGCTACAAATAAAAAAACTTTAAATAAGTGTGTAACATTGTTTTTTTCACACATCAAATTTATTAATTTAAATATGGAAATCTTAAGAAAATTAATAAACATTTTATAAATTTAAATTGTGTTGGATTATGAAAAGAAAAAAAAAAGATAACATATTTTACATATTTTACTGCCTCTGGACACTGATATTCTTATAACACAAAACCTACGCAATTATAAATTCTTCTATATCTAACTATATACAATAAATTTATAATTTATAGTTTGATCTAAAAATTTGTTTTTATAAAAATATAATTATTTTTAAATTATTAATGAAAAATATATAAATAGTCTGTTATGTAGACGTGATGCATAAAATAGAAAAAAAAGACAAGACAATGTTTATAGTGCAACACTGCGCGCAATACACACGCATGAGATTTAACATATTGTAAGAAATAATTTTCTTTTCCGTTTTCTATTTTCAGTCCATATTATGATTTTTTCCTTTTCATTTTTTTAATGAAGATTTATGATTTATTTTTAATAATATATCGATCAATATATTATTTATAAAATGTACAACAATTTATGTATTAAAAATTCTCTTTCGTTTTTCTATATTATAATGATGATGATGATGATATTATGACAAGAAGCTTCACATATTTTATTGATGAAATGAACTATATTTATTTTTTAATTAAAAATGTGAAAAGTGTTTTTTGTTATCTTTGTTTTACTTTACAATTTAAGTCTATATATGAAAAGTAATTAAAATATTGATTTTCACTTTCTTATAAAATTGCTTTTTTTATGTGAAAGATTTTAGGATTGTTTTTGGTTTTAAATATTTTTTAATTCAGCTCAGAAAGTACGTGTTGATTGGGATTTTCTAATCTATATCGAGAATAGAATTAAATTTTATGATGTAATGCAGTTATTTAGATATAAATAAGGAAAAAATCCCATAAGATGAACTTAATATTATTCTTTTTTAAGCTATTGTTTGAGTATGGTGAAAATTTCTCATAATAAAGTTTACTGATGAGGTTTAAAAATATTACCGAAATGCAAAACAAAAATATTTTATTTCAAAAATAATTAAATAATAAAATGTTTGACAGTCTGGAAGCATAAAAAATTTATTTAAACTGATGAGGTTAAGAAAATATTACCGAAACGTATACAAAAAAATATTTCATTACTAAAATTACAAAAACAAGAATTTCTTTGAAAAGCATGCAAAAATTAATAAGTTAAATATAATTTTTGTTTTTGTATTAGATTTAAATAAAATATTTCCAAATATATTTCTGATAAGTGATAAGGTAAACATATATTACTGAAACGTATACAAAACAAAACAAGATATTTTCCATAGTTTTCATATAGAATTTATGAAACATTCAAAAATCTATAATTATACTTTACAGAATTAAAAGTTTACTTTTTTCATATATATCTATACGAAAAGTCTTGTAATAAATTATATTTTTTATGAAAAAAAAAATTAATCTAACATTAATATAGAAACACCTGACTATAAAATTTATATATTTTCAAATTACTAGACAATAATTTAATTATACACATATATGAATATACTGACCCTTCTAACTATAAAAATTTGATTTATTTACCATTCAATTAATTTATTTCTTTTTTATTTATTATATACAATGAATAATTTTTTGGTTTTTCATTTAAGGCTTTAAAATTTTAAATCGATATTGTATTTATATATGTTATAAACTTATAAGAATGAAATTATTTTTCCAAAAAAACATTATTTTTTCCATTCACACAATTAAAAAAAAATTAAAGGTATATACGCGAGATACAAATAAATAAATATTAACCCAAACAGAAATCACCTTTTTTATTACATTTAAATATAAGTCTTTATAAATATGCTCGCGTATTATTACGAGAAAAATGAATTCTGTATATATGTTAAGATGATTTTTTTACCTTTCGTACAAATAAAATCCAAAAAAGATTAAACTCTATAAAATGTATACTAAATAGTTAAATTATTGTTGTCGGCACTTTTGATATTAACCAATTCGATTGGATTTTTTTTCGTTCACATAATTTTACATTTAATTTGGACATTTTTTTTTACTTTATAGAATCTAATAAAATGGTAAAATCTTGTTGTCGATTAAAAAAGTAAATGGGATTTTTTTTTGTTGGTTATTTTGGAAAGAGAAAAGATTTTAGATTTGTTTCCTCCTTAAATTATACAATATATTGGAATTGGACATATTGCTGTTGAAAACTTTTCACTTTACTGGATTACTATAATAAATGTTTATTTTAAATTAAATTAATACAAATTATTTAAATAAAATAAAATTTATTAAAATTAAATAAAATTATTTTTTTTTTAATTC